>SOZL01001347.1:61118-81806 GCA_009733165.1 Naja naja
CCACTGTCTTTGAGCTGTGGCTTCTGACCCCCATGCCTCTGCCCATTCCCCGGGGATACTGGGATACAGAGAGCCCTGGGCTCAGGTTGGTGTATTTTAATGCCAGGTCCATGGTTAACAAGGCATCCTTCCCCGCGCAGTTAATCGAGGAGGAGACCATGACCTGGCCTGCATCACTGAGACCTGGTTGGGGCCGGAGGGAAGAGTTCCTCTGGTTGATTTATGCCCCCCAGGTTTTCAGGTTTTGCACCGACCATGAGCTCAGGGTAGGGGTGGGGTGGCCATAGTTATTTTGGGAGACGTTGATTCCAAGGGAGGTCACTGTTCCACAGATAGGAGGGTGTGAAGCTCTCCTCCTGAGGTTGGGGCCTGGGGGCTGGTTGGGCCTGTTACATACCTGTCCCCCAGCTGTGTGGCAACGCCCGCTCTGGGCTCCTCATGCACTCGAGTGGCTGGCGTGGAGTTCCCAAGCCTTTTGGTCTTTGGTGACTTTAACCTGCCCTCCTTGAGGGGGCATCGGCTTACCACTCAGGAGTTCATGGCTTCCATGGCAGCTGGGCCTGACCCAGATAATACAGGGCTACGACAAGGGAGGTAACACACAACTGACCTTGTTTTTTATCTCTCGAACAGTGGCATAGTGATCTGGGGGTGGGCAGCTCCGATGCCCAACCCGTAGCATGGTCAGATCACTATCTCCTACAGCTGGTCTTCCAGCAGGCTGCCCTACACCACTGGGATGAGGAGCCACTGAGATGGTTCCGCCCCAGACACCTGATGGACCCTGAGAGGTTCCAGGCGGAACTGGGGTGTCTTCCTGCATCCCTTATCCACAGCTCGGCTGAGGTGCTGGTGGCCGCCTGGCAACAGGCTGCTGCTGAGGCCCTTGACCAAATTGTCCCCTTGCGTCCCCTCACTCGCCGCAGATCCCGGTTAGCTCCTTGGTTTACAGAGGAGCTCCAGGAGATGAAGTGGCGTAGGAGGGGTTTAGAGAGCAGAAGGAGATCGAATTCCTCCCGATCTGGACCGAACCCAGTTAAGAGCCTATATAAGGACTTAGCTGCTAGCTATGGGGGCAGCGAGGAAGGTCTATCTCTCCACCCTCATAGCATCCACAGAAAACCGCCCTGCTGCCCTGTTCAGGGACACTTGCTCCCTTTTACATCGGGGGGCGTGGGTGGACCCTTTGCAGGGTAGGGCTGAGGAATTTGGTCAATATCTATTGGATAAGATCACTCGGATCTGGGAGGGATTGAACTCTAATTGGCAGTGGTCTGAGGAGGGGAGTACAGGGAATCCAGCCAATATTATCTGGGCTGAGTTTGATCCTGTTTCTGAGGATGAAGTGGACAGGATTATGCGCGACGCTGGTTCCAACACAGCTTTGTTGGACCCGTGTCCTTCCTGGATGGTATATGTCTCCAGGAGGTCACGCAGCAGCTGGCTCCAGGCAGTGGTTAACGCTTCATTGAGGGAGGGTTCTTTCCACCGCCTTGAAAGAGGCAGTGGTGAAACCCCTCCTGAAGAAGCCTGCTCTGGACCCAGCCATTTTAAATAGTTGCCCAGTCTCCAACCTTCGCTTGGCGAAGGTTGTTGAGACCATGGTTTCAGCAGTTTCCACTTTTCCTGGAGGAAGTGGACTATCTAGATCCGTATCAATCAGGCTTCCGCCCGGTTCAGCACGAGACGGCATTGGTCACAGCTGGTGGATGATCTCTGGAGCACGGGACAGGGTTTTCCTCTGTCCTAGTCCTACATGATCTCTCAGTGGCTTTCAATACCATCACCATGGTATCCTATTGCGCGCCGGGGTTGGGAGTGGGAGGCACTGTTTTGCGGTGGTTCTCTCCTACCTTTCGGGCCGTTCGCAATCGGTGTTGGTGGGGGCAGAGGTCGACCCCAAGGGCTCTCACTTGTGGGGTCCTCAGGATCGGTCCTTCTCTCCTCTTGTTCAACATCTATATGAAGCCGCTGGGTGAGATCATCCGTGGTTTTGGGGTGAGGTATCATCAGTACGCTGATGATACCTAGTTGTATATCTTCACCCCAACCCAAATCAGTGATGCCCTCTCCGTGATGTCCTGTTGTCTGGATGCAGTATGGATCTGGATGGGCAGGAACAAGCTTCAGCTCAATCCAGCCAAGACTGAGTGGCTGTGCGTACAGGCATCTCGGACCAGTCAACAGATTCCATCTTTGGTCATGGGGGGAGAGGTGTTGCCCCTGTGGATAGGGCACGAAACCTGGGAGTCCTCCTGGATTCACGGCTCAGTTTGGAGGAGCAGGTGGGGGCCGTGACCAGGGGGCTTTTGCCCAGGTTTGGCTGGTTCACCAGCTACGCCCATACCTGGATTGAGATGCCCTTCGCATGATTACTCATGCACTTGTTACGTCCCAACTCGACTACTGCAACACTCTCTATTTAGGACTGCCCTTGCATACCATCCGGAGGTTTCAGCTGGTGCAGAATGCGGCTGCGCGGGTTGTGATGGGAGTTTCCCGGTACTCCCATGTTATGCCCCTCCTGCGTGAGCTGCATTGGCTGCCGGTTGCCCTCCGGGTGAGATTCAAGGTGTTGGTATTAACATTCAAAGTCCTTTAAGGCTTGGGTCCGGGGTATTTGTGGGAGCGTCTCCTGCCAGCATCAAATGCCAATTGCCCTGTGTGTGCGCACAGACAGGGACTCCTCAGGGTGCCGTCTGCAAGACAGTGTCAGCTGGCGGTGCCCTGGGGAAGGGCCTACTCTGTAGAGGCTCCCGCCTTATGGAACCAACTTCCCCTGGAGCTCTGTTTGGCTCCTGATGTCCGCTCTTTCCGCCACGATCTGAAAACCTGGCTATTTGAGCAGGCCGGGCTGGACTGACCTCTTCGGAGTGGGGGGTTTAAAGTGTTTTAAATTGGTTTTATGTATTGGGCTTGTTTAGGTTTAATTCTTTTTAAAAATATTTATTGTTTGTATTTTAGTTGTGAGCCGCCCCGAGTCCTTTCGGAGAGGAGGCGGCATACAAGTCCAATTAAATAAATAAATAAATCAATAATAAATCAATCCCATATCCAAAATTTTCCCCCCATGCAATCATTGTTTCTTTAACTTGTTCCTCTTCCATTTTAAATTCTAAAAAATATCTGTAAAGTTTTTTAATCACCTTTTCATCAGTACCCATCAATATTTTATCTAGCTCAGTCAATTTGTTATAAATACCTTCTATTTTAATATCTTTATCAAATCTAGATTGTACTTGCAAATATGAAAACCAATTCATTTTTATACCTTGTTCTTCCAACGCTTGCATAGATTTAAGTTCACCATTTTCATTCAATATCTCACCATATCTAACTGTTTGTTCCTTTTTGTATATTACTGGATATGAAAAAGCTTCGATAGTAGATATCCATGATGGAACTTTCAGATAGTGTTGTTTTTCTGTCTTCTCCCAATTTAAAAACAAAGCTTCTCGAATATAATGTCTTCTAAAGTACCCTTGTGTTTTAGTTCCCTTATACCAAAGGAATGTATGCCACCCCAATAGCAAATCATGTCCTTTTAAAGTCAATGATCTAGTGTTCCTTAGTGTTATCCATTCTTTTACCCACATCAAATTTGCCGCCTGATAGTGTAATTCCCAATTGGGCAATGCAAACCCTCCTCTTATTCTTGCATCCTGTAACAGCTTAAGTTTTATTCTTGCTTTTTTGCCTTATTTATTTATTTATTTATTTATTTATTTATTTATTTGACTTGTATGCCGCCTCAAACCAGAATTTTTCCTACTAGGAATTAATACCAAGACATACCCGAAAGAAACCTTTTATTTAATGATTCACATTATTACAGCAGCGAGGATGGCTTTTGCACAAAAGTGGAAAAATACCGAAACTCCAACAGAAGCAGAACTAATAAGAAAGATTATTTCGTGCGCAGAGATGGACAAAATAACAATGGAAATTAAAAATAAAGAAGAAACGGACTATTACAAAATATGGAACAATTTCTACAGATGGCTAGACAGAAGAAAGATCCAATAACCTTTCCGAATTGGACTTAATAAATGATGGACAATGAGTGAAGCGAGCTCAGCAGTACCCAGTTCAAATCTAATGTATGTTTTGTTTTGTTTATGTTTTGTTTATGTTTATGTTTGTGTGTGATTATTTAATAAAAATTTTATAAACAAAAAAAAAACAAAGCTTCTCGGATATAATGTCTTCTAAAATACCCTTATGTTTTAGTTCCCTTATACCAAAGGAATGCATGCCACCCCAATAGCAAATCATGTCCTTCTAAAGTCAATAATCTACTGTTCCTTAATGTTATCCAATCTTTTACCCACATCAGATTTGCCGCCTGGTAGTATAATTCCCATTTGGGCAATGCAAACCCTCCTCTTATTCTTGCATCCTGCAACAACTTAAGTTTTATTCTTGCTTTTTTACCTTGCCATATATATTTCAACATCATTTTGTTTAAATTTTCAAAAAACTCTTTCCCTAGTCCGATTGGAATTGTCTGGAATAAATATAAGATTCTGGGCAATACATTAATCTTAATTGTTGATATTCTCCCAATCAATGATAGTTGTAAATTTTTCCATTTTTCCAAGTCTGTCACTATCTGTCTTT
Organism: Naja naja; assembly: GCA_009733165.1. NCBI lineage: Eukaryota > Metazoa > Chordata > Lepidosauria > Squamata > Elapidae > Naja > Naja naja. Next base: position 65,739 of record SOZL01001347.1, read on the forward strand.
TAAGTTTAATACAATTATCCTCCTTCAGTGTACTACATCTTGCTGTAATATGTATCCCTAAATACTTAACCTTACTTGTGACCTGAATTTCTAAAGCTTCTTCCAACTCTTTCTTCCGTCTCACTAGCATATTCTTTGTTAATATCTTTGTTTTATCTTTATTAATTTTCAAACCTGCTACTTTTCCATACTCTTCTATTCTTTCTATTAATTTAAGTGCTGATTCCAGTGCATCCTCTAGTATAAATACCAGGTCATCTGCAAAAGATTATAACTTACACTCTTCTTTTTTAATTTTCATTCCTTTTATTTGTTTATCTTCTCTAATACACCTGTTTAACACTTCTAGTGTTAACACAAACAGCAGAGGCGACAGTGGGCAGCCTTGCCTAGTCCTTTTTCTTATATCTATAGGTTCTGTCAATTCTCCATTTATCAAAACTCTTGCAGTTTGTATACAGTATATAGTCTCAATGGCACGTCTAATTTTTTTACCAAAGCCCATTTGTGCCAATTGTAGTAACATAAAACAGCAACTCACATTATCAAAGGCTTTTTGAGCATCCAAAAACATCAAAGCCATTTGCTTTTCAAGATGTGCCTCATAGTACTCCAAAGTGTCCAGAATTATTCTCATATTATGTTTGATTTGTCTTTTTGGCAGAAATCCATTTTGATCAATGTGTATAAAATTGTTTAAATATCTTTTCAATCTTTCTGCCAAAATTGAAGCAAAAATTTTATAGTCTGGGTTTAACAGGGAAATAGGTCTATAATTTTTAACTTGCTGTAAGTCTGTGTCTTCCTTTGGTATAAGTGTAATATAAGCTTCTGACCAAGTCTTTGGTATTCTCTTCTCTTGCATGACTTCATTCATAACTTCTAATAGTTGGAGGTTCAACACCTCCTGAAAAGTCTTATAAAATTCCACTGGCAGACCATCCGGGCCTGGTGCTTTCCCTGTATTTTGTTTCTTTAAGGCTTCTGTTAACTCCATCATTGTTATATTCTCTTCTAACATTATTTCAATATCTTTAGGTATCTGTGGTAGCTTTGCCTTTTGTAAATATTGTTTAATTTTTTCTTCTTGAATACTTTCTTGATAATACAATTTTCCATAGTAGTCTTGTATGATTTTTTTCTTTTCTTCACTTCCATAGCAAAAATGTCCTTCTTCATCTATTAAATGGCTAATTCTCCTTGATTCTCTTTCCTTTCTAAGTTTATAGGCTAACCATCTTCCTGGTTTATTTGCATCTTCAAGATAATTCTGTTTAGCGTTTTTAATCTTTTGGGCTAACTCTTCTTTTTCCATTAATCCCATTTTATGTTTAGTTATATCCATTTTAATTTTAATGTCTTTTGTGGAATTTCTGTAATTTTTTCTAACTTTTTATATTCATCTTCTAATATTTTAAAAGTCTTTTTTGTTTAATATTTCTTTTCCTTGTATAGTCAATTATCAAGCCTCTTGTGTAGGCCTTCATCGTGTCCCAGAGATTCTGTAACGATGTATCCTCTTTTATTTTCTTTAAAAAGAATACCAATTCTCTCTCCATTTTCTGTTTAAAATCTTCTTCCTTTAATATCATGTTGTTTAAAGTCCATCTGGATCTCGTCTTTTGTCCTTTCCAAATAACAGTCATTGGATTATGGTCCACCCAAGTACTTGCTTCTATTTCAATTTCTTGTATATTAGAAGATAAATCAGCTGATGTCCATATCATATCTATTCTTGACCATGATTCATGCCTGTTTGAATAAAATGTATATTGCTTATTTCCTGTATTTTCTCTCTCCATGCATCTTTTAAATTTATTTCTTCTATCATTTGAAAGAAAGATTTTGGTAGTTTCTTTCTAGCTTTCTTCGTGGCTTTTTGTGTTTTATAATCCAGATGTTCATTAATTATTCCATTAAAATCTCCCATCATACATAAATTAACATAGTCCAATTCAATTATTTTTTATAAAGTTTGTTGTAAAATTCCTCTTGATTATCATTTGGAGCATATATTGCTATTAAAAGTGTTTTAATATTATTGTCCATTATTTCCACCATTAAAATTCTTCCATCATCATCTGCATGGATTAGTTCAGCCAAAATTGTTTCTCTAATATATAAAACCACACCTCTTTTTTTGCATTGTGCCAATGAAGTAAACAATTTTCCTAACTTTTTTTGTTTCAATATATGTTCATGTTGTTTTTTAATATGTACTTCTTGTAAACAAATTATATCAAATTGTAATTTCTCCAATTTATGGAATACTTTCCTTCTTTTGATAATTGAATTAAGTCCATTTATGTTCATCGTAATCAATTTTCTTTCCTCCATTTTAGATTTTGTAAGAGGGATTTATTGCTCTGGTAGATCTTACTTCTCTTTGTTCTCTGGGCACTCTGCCTACTGCACCTTCTTCTTTTTCTTTCTCGATTACTGCTATACACTCCTTTTGAAATTCAGTTGAGGACTCTTTTCTTGTATCTTCCTCCTTTCCTCTGATATATTCATAGTAGAATAGTTCTGCCTTTTCAACCGTGTCAATTCTGTGTCTTTGTTCCCGCCAAGTAAACAGGAGACCTTCTGGTATCAGCCATCTATAGTTTACTCCTCTTTTAAGCAATTCTTTGGTTAAGAAAAGATACTCTCTCCTCGTCTCCCTTACTCTTCTTGGTACCTGTTTCAACACCACAATTTCTTTATCTTTATACTTTAATGTCTTCTCTCTTGCCATTTGCAAAATTTGTGTTTTAATAATTTTCTTAGTAAATCTAATATGGACTTCTCTTGGTAATTTGTTCCTCATTGCATATCTTGTGTGAACATGAAACACTTCATCCATTCCATCCATCTCTAATGCTTCCACCAGTATTTCTATCATTTTTCCAACAAGGTTTTCACCCTTTTCTTCCTCCACGTTTTGAAATCTCAAGTCGAATTCTGACCTGTCTATCTCTCCTCTCAATGATTCAGTTCTGTCTTTTTCAACTTCACTCAGTCTGATATTAATATTTCCAATTTCCTTATCTGTTTGTTCTTCTTGTTCTTCAATTTTCTTAATTCTTTCATCATATTTCGTCATCATCTCTTGGATATTTTCCACTTTCTCATCTGTCTTTTCAATTTTCTGCTGAATCTTCTCCACTTTTTCATTTGTTTCTTCAATTTTCTGGTAAATATTCTCATTACTCTTTTCAATATTTTCTGTTTTTGTCTGTAAAATTTGAATTCCTAGCAAAATCTTCTTTAGTGTATCTTCCTTCTCTTTTTCCTTCTCCTGTTGCAACATCGTCTGTATTGATCATTGTCCCCCAGATGGTGAAGAAGAGGGAGTTGTTAATTGAGAGACTGGAGTTATTGCTTTTCTACTCATTTTATAGTTATTTTCTAATAAGGTCCCAAAAATAAAGGCCCATCCAACAATAATAAAAGTAAGTACACAAAAAAAGGAGAAAAATAAAAATTTAAAAATAAAAAATAAAAAAAATCTTCAGGTTCTTGTGTACCTTAGTCCAATTAGTTCCACTTATATGCAGAAATAGGGAAGAGATGGGGGAAAAAAAGAAAAATCTCAAAAAACTAAGACAGACAATTCCCACTTCAAAAAATAAAAAAAAGAAGGGAGATCTTCAGGTATTTATATACCCTAATCCAATGATATGTCAAAATAAAAAAGGGGGTGAAAAAGGAAAAAAAAGAAAAGCAAACCAAAAGAAGAAAAAAGAGAAAAAGAGAAATTCCTGGATAAAAAGTCTAAATCCAAACAGTGAAAAATCAATTGAGGGGGGAGGGGGAGAGTGGGGAAAAAAAGAGTAATCACAAGTTCTAGCAAAAGAAAATAAAAGCTACTGCCACCAAATATCCAAGGCTTTTTAATATATTAAGTTAAATTTCCAGTACAATATATTTTCAAAGTCACTTCAATCTTCTTTCTTTCAACTCCAACTCTGAGTTCCACTATCGATAGTTCACAGATGAGCACCTGTGTAAACAATCTATCATGCTCACCCCACTATCTCTTTCAGGAAGGAACTCTGAGTCCTTGAATATAGCACACATACATAAACAAGTAAAAGAAAAAAGGATACAATATATCCAAGCCTCTAAATGGCAGTGCTTTCACTTTCACTCCTCCCCTCAAGAGCAAAAAGAAAGAAAAAAAGGAGGAAAGCCACAATGAAATTGCTCTCTTTTCTAAAAAATTCTTAAAATCATAAACAACATTTAATCCAAAAGGAATTAATATAAAAAAGAGAAAAAAGACCATCAAAGCAAGAGACTATTTATACAGAAGAAAAAACCAGTCCATTTTAAAGTCAGTAATTCGGGAAAAAGGAAGAAAAAAAACGTCAATCTTAAAAAGAATTTAATCTTGCCGCTTAAAAACTGTCCTCTTTACTTTTTAAGTCCACTTTCCAACTTTTAGGGTGTTCTCTTCAAAAATAAGTAATTAAAAGAACCTCTCACCAAACCGACACACTTTCTTCCAATCTTGACTTTCTTTCGGAGCTGTCCCAGCTTCAGCAGCTTGATGGCCGCCTCTTTTCCGCCGGCAAAAAGAGCTTCTCCTGGATCAACCAGGGACTTTGCGATGTCCCTGGGATTGACAGGACATGCTCTTTCCCTTCACCATATCTTTGGGACGGTTTAGGTCCAAAAGGACCATCCAGCAGAGAAGATATCTACGGTGATCCAGGAGCTTCCAGATCGCGCATAGTACCACCGGAACACCAGCCCCGCCATCCCCAGACCTGTTCCTTTGTTGTGAGTATTGAATAATTTGGGTCTTACCTCTCACACTTCAAGCAGCCCTGCGCACACGTGCACTGAGCACAGGCTCCCCAGGGTCCTCTTCATCACTGCTGCCAGACTCCACAACCTCCGAAGGCAGCACCCCACTCTCCGACAGTCCTGGCCCCATCCATGGGATTTTAATTGGGTTTTTACTGTCGGATTTGGCTTGTTTAGGTTTAATCTTTTTAAAAATTATTTATTGTTCTATGTTTTTATCTGTGAGCCGCCCTGAGTCCTTTCGGAGAGTGGCGGCATACAAGTCAAATAAAATAAAATAAATAAATAAATCCCTGCATCACACGCAGGCCCCTCATCTGAGTCCTTGCTGTCAGAGACCTCAGCTGTCTGCACCTGCTGCCAGTGAACCACAACAGCTGGACAACAAACATGGGCAAGTCAGTGGAGGCCAAAGACCCCCTTCTCCATTCTGGGGTCAACATGGTACGAGGTGGCAAAGTGTAAAGTGAAGCAGTTAGCCAAATGGGATCACCCTTCTGAGTAGAAGCTCCCGATTACTGGCTGCAGCCCATCCATGGAACAGTTGAGGGAGAAGTTCGGAGGGATGGAGATTCATGCCATGGCAGCACTGAGAACCGTGACCACTGCCAGCAGGCCAGGAGTCATAAGAACCCTGGCAGTCCTGGCTATTCCTTCTCCTCCTATTCTTCAGCCGGTGGCACCAGTGGCTGTGGCTGTAGCTGGTGCCCCAGCACAGGTGGCAGTGAGCTTTGCCCCTCCTCCTTCTTTGTTGCAGTCGGTGATGCCAATGACCCCAGCTGCAGTCAGAGCCCTGGCACAAGCACCCTTGGCCAGAATCCCAGTACTGGCACCAGTGGTGACAGCTGGTATTTTGCCCCAGAGGTTCATCCTGGTGCAGGAGGAGCATCAGCCCCCCCCACCCCCCGTGGCTCATTTTGATGGGTGCCCAAGCTGCCTAGCCCATTTCCTGGCTCAAGCCTGGCACCACAGGGAGTGTTATGGAGCAATGTACCCAGATGATGCAGCCCAGGTCCATGTCATCACAGTCAACTGCCGCTTAGGGAACCGGTATTCCAGGTCCCTCTTCGGGCAGCACTCCCTCAACTCAGCCACCCAATACCACTCATTTAGCATTTGGCCAGGTGTAGCATCTTCAGGAAACCAAAGTGACCAGCTTGTTTGACTTTGTGGCAGCGTTGAAGTACCTGTGTTCTTAGTACACTGGGAACATATAGTTTAGTGCCATTCCATGCAAACCCCCCCATGGCTTGTTGGTTCCCTAGGAACCAGAGGTCAGTCAATAAGGCAGTTTTCAGGGTTTGGATCAGGTCAGTCGCAATGGAACTCAATCCCCTTTGGCTTGTTGTTGCTCCACCTCAATCTCTGCCACCGGCTGGACCAGTGGGATGATTACATGCACTACTTCTTCTCAGCCACTCTTGTACTACGGTAGCTGGGACAGGACATCTGCCAAGAAATTCTTCCCTCCTGGTATATACTTGAGACCGAACTGAAAACACTGGAAATATTGTGCCCACCTCTATAAAGCTGCCAGATTTTTGTGGTCCATCCATACCTCAAATGGTATTTTACTCCCCTTCAGGAAATGTCACCATGTTAGCAGTGCCCAGCACACTGCGAAGGCCTCCTTCTCCCAAATCGCCCACTATCGTTCTGCATCAGTGGGAGGTATTGGCACAAGGCTGCAGCTCGCCTTTATCATTGCACTGTAAAAGGACAGCCCCGATGGCTACATTTATTTATTTATTTATTTATTTATTTATTTATTTATTTATTTATTTATAATTGGGCTTGTATGCTGGCCCCTCTCCACGAGGACTTGGGGCAGCTCACAATAAAAACACAATTCAACAATAAATATTTAAAAAAAGATTAAATCTAACAAGCCCAATCACTAAAAACCATTAAAATAATTTTAAAAACCCCAGGAGGTCAGTCCAGCCCAGCATGTTCAAACAACCAGGTCTTCAGGTCGCGGCGGAAGGAGCGAAGATCAGGAGCTAAAAGGAGCTCCAAAGGGAGTTGGTTCCACAAGGCGGGGGCCGCAACAGAGTAGGCCCTTCCCCGAGGCACCGCCAGCCGACATTGTCTAGCCGATGGCATCCCAAGGAGTCCCCGTCTGTGCGCGCGCACAGGGCGATCGGTGTTTGATATTGGCAGGAGACGCTCCTGCAAGTACCCCGGACCCAAATCATAAAGGACTTTGAATGTTAACACCAACATCTTGAATCTCACCCGGAGGGCAACCAGTAACCAATGCAGCTCGTGCAGGAGGGGTGTAACATGGGAGTATTGGGAAACTCCCATCACAACCCACGCAGCCGCATTCTGCACCAGCTGAAGCCTCTGGATGGTATGCAAGGGCAGTCCTAGATAGAGAGTGTTGCAGTAGTCAAGTCAGGACGTCACAAGTGCATGAGTGATCATGCGAAGGGCATCTCAGTCCAGATATGGGCGCAGCTGGCGAACCAGTCGGACCTGGGCAAAGCCCCTGGTCACGGCCCCCACCTGCTCCTCCAAACTAAGCCGTGAGTCCAGGAGGACTCCCAGGTTCGAGCCCTGTCCACAGGGGCAACACCTCTCCCCTATGACCAAAGATGGAGTCAATTGACTGGGCCAAGATGCCTGTATGCACAACCACTCAGTCTTGGCCGGATTGAGCTGTAGTCCATTCCTGCCCATCCAGATCCGTACCACATCCAGACACGGGTCATCACGGAGAGGGCATCACTGATTTGGCTTGGGGTGGAGATATACAACTGGGTATCATCAGCATACTGATGATACCTCACCCCAAAATGACGGATGATCTCACCCAGTGGCTTCATGTAGATGTTGAACAGGAGGGGAGAGAGGACCACCCCTGAGGAACCCCACAAGTGAGTACCTCGGGCCGACCTCTGCCCTCCTACCAACACTGATTGAAACCCGAGAGGTAGGAGGAGAACCACTGCAAAACAGTGCCCCCACTCCCAACCCCCAGGCACCACAATAAGATACCATGGTTGATGGTATCGAAAGCCACTGAGAGATCTAATAGGACTAGGACAGAGGAAGATCCCTGTCCCGCCCTCCAGAGATCATCCATCAGCCACCAATGCCGCCTGCTGAACCCGGCTGGAAGCCCAACTGATATGGATCTAGACAGTCCGCTTCCTCCAGGAAAAGCGGAAACTGCTGAGCCACCACACTCTCAACAACCTTCACCAAAAGCGGTTGGAGACTGGACGAAAGTTGTTTAAACCGGCTGGATCCAGAGCAGGCTTCTTCAGGAGGGGTCTCACCACCTCCTCTTTCAAGGTGGCAGGAAAAGACCCTCCTCAGCGGCTAACAACTGCCCAGAGCCAGCTGCACGTGGTCTCCCTGGAGGCATATACCATCCAGGAAGGACACAGGTCCAATAAACAGGTGGTGGAACTCAGTCGTCGCATGATCCTGTCCACTTCATCCTCAGAAACAGGATCAAACTCAGCCCAGATGACATCGGCCAGACTCTCTGTAACTCCCTCCTCAGACCACTGCAAATTAGAGTTCAACCCCTCCCAGATCCGAGCGATCTTATCTAACAGATATTGTCCAAATTCCTCAGCCCTACCCTACATCACTGGCATCTGCTTGGATGACAAAGGGTCATTCGGGATCAGGGTGCTTGAAAATTGGCTCCTGGGCAAACAGGCCCTTCAGCATTTCAAAGGCCCACTGGCACTCTACGGTCCACCTGAAGGGACTGGTTGGGCTGGGGCTTGGTCGTGGCATGTTTGGTTTTCAGTAGGTTGGTGATCGGCAAAGTTACTTGGGCAAACAAGGGTATAAACTGCTTATAGAAGTTTGCAAACCACAGGAAGCTCTGCAACTGTTTACGCCTCCTGGGAGCCTGCCACTCCGGGACAGCTTTCACCTTGGCGGGATCCATCTCCACCCCTCAGCTGGATATCTGGTAACCCAAATAGTCCAAACGGGTGCAATGAAACTGACACTTCAACAGTTTTACATATGGATGTACCGTGAGTAATTTTTTCAACACCTGCCAGACCAGTTGAATGTGCTCTTCCATTGTCTCCGTATAAACCAAAATATTGTTCAGGAAGACCAATACGCCCTTGTACAGCTGCTCATGCAGCACCTTGTTGATAAGTTACATGAACACCGCAGGCCCCCCTGCAACCCAAACGGCATCACCTTAAACTGGTAGCTCCCCAGGCGACAGTTGAAGGCCATTTTCCACTCATCCCTGTCCCTTATGAGAACCCTAGCGCCATGATGGCAAACCTATGGCACACATGCCACAGGTGACATGCAGAGCCCTCTCTGTGGGCACGCGAGCAGTCGGCCCAACTCAGGTCCACCGCACATGCGCGCCTCCCAGCTGATTTTCGGGTCTGTAGATCACACTGACCTCCCCCATCCTCTTTGCAAAAACCTTAACTTTTTGCCTCATGAGCTGGCCCCTCCCCACCCTATCTGTCTCTCCTGCCTCCAGAGTCACGTGTGTCGCCTAACAGTTCTTTGGCTGCTCTGGTTCTTGCTCCTTGCTTATTGTCGTTGCCACTTGCCTGCTTGCCTGCTTGCCCTGACTCCTCACCTGACTGCATAATATTTGCTAAGTTGCTGACTTTGTGACCCCCCCTTCCCTCGCTTGCTTGCCAAGGCCCAGGGCCAGCTGCTCCCACTCCTGGCCCACTTGCTGTCAGTGCCGTCAGTGCCTGCATCTGCCCCCTTGCTAGCCAGGAGTGCTGCCACTGGTTGCTCCCCTGTGCCCACCTCATTCCCCCAGTGGCTTTTAACAACACCGCAGGAAAGGCCTGGGATCCACGTGAGCTGGGGTGAGGGGGGGAGGGCAGGCATGGCTGGCTGGATGCTGCCCGGAGCACGATTCTGGAAGAGGAGGAGCGGGTATCCCTGCACCCTCACCCGCTCATGCCACTGCTGCTGCCACCAGGAAAGGCTGGTGGTCCACAGCGCACCTGTGTTGATAACAGGAGCAATAAACGGAAAGGGGGGGTACCGCGTGGGAGATCATGGCATCGGAGCCATTCCCAGGTATTCCCTGGCCTGTGAGGGGAGGGTGAAATCTCCGGCGCTCCCCCCACCCACCCCAGGAACCTCAAAGCCCTTGCCTCCTCTCTGGCACCTGCTACGCCTCATCCCACCGCGCTTCTTTTCCTCACCAGAAGTGCTTGCAAACCCAGCGGGAAGGAGGCAGCTTGGCAAGGGGCAGAGAGCACATTGCGGCTCATGGGGTGAGGGGGAGTGCGGGAGATTGTGCCCTCCCCTTTGCTTCTTCTGGGGAGGTCGAGCCTCCCACTCGCAACATCTTCGGCATCTGAAGGCATCTCTGGCAGCCGCTTCATGCAACTCAGGAGTTCCACGTTCTTCCTTCTGCTGCTCAGACTCCTCGATGTGTGGAGGCAGGAGGCAGCAGCCACAAGGGAGACTGCAGGAAAAAAAATCACCCCTGCCCTGATTGGCCCCGCCCGGTCACCCGCCTGCCCAGTCACCCCCGTGTCTCATTTAAAGCTCTCGTTTAGCTTAGCTCCAAGAGAAAAAAAAATCCCGATCAGCCAGACTTCTATTTCTAAGCAGGAGAGAAAGCCACGGTCACCTGACGCGGCTCCCCTTGAGTGTGGAGAAAGGTTGCGATTTAATCCCCTTTACCCTCCAAAAGCCCCTCCCACCTCGTCTCTCAGTGCCTCTTCTCCGCTTACAGGAGGAGCCGCATTCTTGTGGTGATTGGCTAGCCCTGCAGCCAAGGGGAAAAGTGAGGGGGAAATGTTGGGGAGACGGGAGAAGCGTCCCCTTTCCCAGCCAGCCAAACTGTCTGCGATTGCTGCTGTTCCCCTTTGTGGGGGAGGAGCCCAACGTCTTTTCTCTTGCCCGGCAGTCGTGGCTAAGGAAGCGCCACCACCAGGGACTTTAATGCCCGCCACAATCCAATGCTCGGCTTCCTGCTCTCAGTCTCCCTCTGTCACGGGTTTCAGTTCAGGAGCCGTGTGGGGAGGGCTACAGCTTTGCCTCCTCCCTCAGTTCATCTCCAGGCAACAGTGTGTGTAGCCAGAGAACTGGGAGAAAGAAAGAGAAAGAGAGGGAGAAAGGGAGATGAAAGAAAGAGAGAGAGAGAGGGAGAAAGAGAGAGCAAGAGAGAGAGAAAGAGGGAGAAAGGGAGATGAAAAAAAGGGAGAAAGATGAAAAAGAGGGAGAAAGAGAGAAAGAGAAAGGGAGAAAGAGGGAGAAAGAGAGACAAAGAGAGATAGAAAGAGGGAGAGATGAGATGTTGCTTATTATGGGAAAAGGGAGTTATCTAAGCAAGAGCCCCTTCCTCACTTTACCCCACCTGAAAGGGGAGGGGGGTCTCTTTTTGTTGTTATTCAAATAAAATGAAAAGAAAGCAATCCAGTATTTGTACCTAGTGTGAGGAAAGAGATGAAATCTACTTAAGTGTAGAGAATGACCCTATCCATAAGGATAGAAAAATTATCAGCATGCATACAAGAGCAAAAGTCACATTAATCAAAATCATGCCAAATACAAACTTTTAACTTCAATAAAAAGTTATTTGTATCATTGAAAGCGCTTTTATTGTGGGGTTTTTTTTCAGAGAAAAGAAGTTGATCATGCATGAGTTTTTTCTAAACTAAAACATTATTCAGGTTAAATTGCCTTGTTGTCAGGGGTGGGTTCTGCCAGGGAAGATCAGCAGAGAGAGAACCGTTCTCTGCTGATCTTCTTGGCTTTGTTTTGGCCCAACCGCCTGTCTGGCTCTTGGTTGTTTTTCCTCGCTTTTTCAACCTTAGCTGCTTTGCACAGCACAGCTGAGGTTGAAAAAGCAGGAAAGAAGAGGATTTTCAAATGCTGTGCACCTGCATGCAGCACTTGTCAGCTATCCAGGCAGCACAGCTGATGATTTCTTGCAAACGCTGTGCACGCGGCGCGACAGCACACGCGGGCGGCGCTCACGGCCGCATGCAAAACGCACACTCACCATACCGGTTATAACATCATTTGGATCCCACCCTGCGTATTGGCACTTCACAATAAATAAGTGGGCTTTGTGTTGCAGTTTGGGCACTCGGTGCCGAAAAGGTTTGCCATCACTGCCCTAGAGGGTACATGTTTTCAATACACATGTCGTTTATGCCCTGAAAGTCCACTCACAAGCGCATTGACCCACACTCAGGGAGAACTAGATTCTGAGTCAGATTGCAGTGAGGTGGAGGAAGGAATTTACAGACTCAGAATGGAGCGGAAAAAGAAAGACCTGGGAAGAAAGAGGCAAGATTTCTACTGCAGAGGTTGTGGGGGAAGCCACCCCCGCACTGAATGCAAGTTTTTAGACACCATTTGCCTCCTAGAAAGAAGAGGACACCTAGCAAGAGTCTGCAAATCATCCAGAACTCCACCCAACAGAAGGAAGTTTGATCCAAACAAAGACAAAGAATTCAAGCCCAACAACCTCAGTGAGAAAATGGGGCGCAGCACAGAAGCAAATGGGAAGAATGAAACTCATCAAACAGTCACTATTGGTCATTCTTCCCTTTGAAAACAGAAAAGTGCATGTCAAGGTACTTATTGAAGGAAGGCCTGCCAAATGGAAGTGGACTCAGGCTCATACTCTATCTATGGTGTCATGGGACACTATTCAAAGACTGTTATCAAATATTCAGAAGACTCATTTCAAGAAGCAGGCATTGACTCTTAAAGACTACCAAGGGAACAAGATTCCAGTAGTTGGAACAAGAGAATTCAACGTGAAGTTCAAGGGCCACACCAAGCGTCTACCCCTGACCATCGTAGACAATGATCGCCCAAGTCTGCTGGGACTTGAATGGTTCAACCCGCTGGGCATCGAGGTGACTGGCATCAATCACGGGAGCAACACTGAGTGGGAAGAGGCCTTGAAGTCTGAATTTCCAGAGGTCTTCAGAGACGGATTAGGCAAGTACTTGGTGACCGCTATCACCTTTAACCTAGATCCCAAGGTACAACCAATCCGTTTAAAATCCAGAAGGGTCCCATTTGCCTTAAAGGAAAAAATTGATGCACAATTAGATAAACTAATAGCTCAAGGGGTTTTAGAGCCCACTGACCACTCCAGGTGGGAGACACCCATAGTCACACCAGTCAAGGCTGATGGGTCTGTGAGAATTCGGAGACTACAAGGGGACATTGAACCATGCTACAACAGAGCGCATATCCAGTTCCAGTAGTGCATCATTTATTACATTCTCTTGGAGGGGCACAGTTTTCGCCAAATTGACCTGGCCCAGGCATATCAACAGTTAACAGTTGATGATGCCACTGCAGAAGCCCAAACCATTGTAACCCATAGAGGTGCTGCCAAATGCAAAAGGTTGCAATTTGGAGTAAGCATGGCACCAGGCATCTTCCAAAGCCTTATGGAAAGGATGCTACAAGGGTTGCCAGGGTGGTGCCTTATTTTGATGACGCTTTTAATTTCTGCTGAAAATGACACTCAGTTACACGAGAGACTCAGAGAAGTCCTAACCAGATTCAAAAAAGCGGGGTTAAAAGTCAAGGAAGAAAAATGCACACTCAGAACAGATAAAGTGGAATTCTTGGGTTACATGATTGATAAACATGGCATCCACCCCACAGAGGCCAAAGTTCAAGCAATCAAAGAAGCCCCTAGATCTAAATGCAAAACAAATTTGCAAGCCTTCCTTGGACTCATTAACTTTTATCACATGTTTCTACCTCAAAAGGCAACCATTGCAGAACCATTGCACAGATTACTTGACAAAAAGTCTGTTTGGGTCTGGGGGAGGAAGGAACAATCAGAATTTAACAGTATTAAAAGACTAATCACGTCTGATGCTGTACTGATACAGTTCTCTGAGAATTTGCCTGTTGTACTGACTTGTGATGCATCCCCCTTTGGAGTGGGGCGGGGGGTTGAGCCACAGGCTTCCAAGTGGGAGAGAAGCCCCTATTGCATTTTACTTTCGCACTTTGACCAAAGCAGAGAGGAATTAAAGCCAATTGGACAAGGAAGCATTGGCAATTGTTGCAGCTGTCAAGAAATTTCATGAATATTTGTATGGGAGAACATTTACCACTGTTACAGATCACAAACCTTTATTAGGCATTGTGGCAGGAGACAAACCTACACCTACTATCCTGTCACCAAGAATGCTGAGGTGGACTGAATTTCTTGCAGCCTATTCATACAAACTGATTCACAGGCCTGGCAAGGACATTGGACATGCTGATGCACTGAGTCGTTGCCCACTGCCTTGCCACAAGGTGGACTTTGAACCTGAAACACACACCTTTTCCTAGAAACTGTTGCCAAGCTTCCAGTGCATGCTGCTGAAATTGCCAGAGAGATTGCCAAAGACACTTTATTGGCTCCTGTTATAGGCTGGATTATAGGCTATTGCTGAGCACATTGGGTTGTGCTCCATTGTGCCTGAGTCTTCGAGAAGCTGCATATAAATGTAATTAAAAAAAAAAAAAAAGAAAGGTTGGCCTCTTCAAGATCTACCTCACCTGGCCCAACCTTTTAAGTCCAAGCAAACTGAATTATCTGTATTAAGAGGATGTATTTTGTGGGGTAACAGGGTGGTTATTCCTGCAAAACTACAAAGAGAGGTTTTGGAAATGTTACATGAGGGTCATCCTGGTATTGTAAGGATGAAGGGATTGGCCAGGAGTTATGTATGGTGGCCAGGTATTGACAAAATGGTTGAAAACTGGGTTGCATCTTGTCCCAACTGTCAGGTAGTCAGGCCTGCCCCACCTCTCGCCCCCAAACAGGAATGGGAATGTCCTAGGGGCCCATGGTCTAGGATTCACATTGATTTCACAGGCCCTACCAGAGGGCACACCTTTCTTATTATAGTAGATGCATATTCCAAATGGCTAGAGGTAATCCCTATGGCATCCACCACAACTTATTCTACCCCTATCATGGACAGATCATTATCTCCTGAGGCTGGTCTTCCAATATGCTGCTCCTCGCTGGGATGAGAGCCGACACGATGGTTCAGGCTCTAATGGACCCGAGAGGTTCCAGACGGCCCTGGGGTTTTTGCCCACCTCCCTTGTCCACAGCCCAGCCGAGACTTTGGGGTCAGCCTGGCAAGAGGCTGCCTTGGCAGCACTCGACCGGGTTGTCTCCCTTGGCGGCCCTCCCTTGCTGGAGACTCCTGCTTAGCTCCCTGGTTCTCAGAGGAGCTTCGGGAATGAAGTGGCAGGAGGAGACGCCAGGAGAGTAGGTGGAGGACTAGTCGCTCTTGAGCGCCCCATGCCCTGTTTAGGGTCACTGCCTCCCTCTTGCACTGAGGGGAGGGGACCCTGGGCAGAGCAGAGGATTTTAGTTTACATCTGGCGGATAAGGTCGCCAGATTCGGGCTGGCTTGGACTCTGACTGGCAGGATGTTGACGGCCATGCATGACCAGTCTTGTGGATCCTGTTTGGGTTGAGTTTGACTCTGTCTCCCTGGATGAAGTGGACAGGATCATGCGGAGGCTGTCTTCCACCACGCGTTTATTGGACCCTGTCCTTCCTGGTTGGTTTATGCCTCCAGGGAGGTTACACGCTGTTGGCTCCAGGCAGTTATCAACGCTTCTTGAGTGAAGGGTTTTCCTGCCACCTTAAAGAGGCGGTGGTGAGAACCTCCTTAAGAAGCCTGCTCTGGACCCAACCGCTTTGAATAACTATCGCCCAGCCCCAACCTTCGCTTTTAGCTAAGGTTGTTGAGAGCGCGGTGGTTCAGCAGCTTCGCTGTTCCTGGAGGAAACTGATTACCTTGACCTGTACCACCGGGTTTCAGGCCCGCACAGCACCCCAGACAGCATTGGTCGCATTGGTGGATGATCTCTGGAGGGCTCGACAGGGTTTTTCCTCTGTTCTGGTCCTTTTAGATCTCTCATGCTTTCTGCTACCACATCCACCATGGTATCCCCTGTGGCAGCCCGGGTTGGTGTGGGGGCACCGCGGTTACGGTGGTTCTCCTCTTACCTTTCGGACCGCTCAGCAGTCGGTGTTGACGGGAGAGCAGAGGTCCTCCCGAGGCCTCTTAGCTGCGGAGCCTCAGGGCCTGGCCTTCACCTCTCCTGTTTAATATCTACATGAAACCGCCAAGAGATCATCCTGTGGTTTTAGTGAGGTATCATCAATATGCAGATGATACCCAGCTGTATATCTCCACCCCAGACCAGATCAGTGATGCTCTCGGTGATGTCCCGTGCCTGGAGGCGTGCAGGCCTGGATGGGGAGTAATAGGCTCAGACTCAACCCCGCCAAGACCG
>SOZL01001348.1:0-18843 GCA_009733165.1 Naja naja
ATGTTCCTACTCATCCAGATCCATTACCACATCCAAACACGGGACATCAGGGAGAGGCATCACTGATCTGGCCTGGGGTGGAAAAGGTACAGCTGAGTATCATCAGCGTACTGATGGAATTTCACCCCAAAACCACAGATGATCTCACCCAGCGGTTTCATGTAGATATTAAATAAGAGGAAAGGACCGACCCTGTGGGACCCCATAGAGAGCCCTGGGGTGCGACGAACCCCTCCCACTAACACCGTGCGGCCCGAGAGGTAGGAGGAGAACCACTGAAGAACAGTGCCCCCACTCCCAACCCCGGGTGGCAAAAGGATACCATGGTCGATGGTATCGAAAGCATGGAGGTCCAATAGGACCAGGACAGAGAAAACCCCTGTCGGGCCCTCCAGAGATCATCCATCAGCGCGACCAATGCGTCTCCATGCTGTAACCGGGTGAAGCCCGATTGGTACAGGATCCAGGTAGTCGCTTCATCCAGGAAAGCGGAACCTGCTGAGCCACCACACTCTCAACAACCTTCATGCCAAAAAGGTTGGTTGGGAGCAGACGAAAGTTGTCTAACACAGTGGGTCCAAGGCAGGCTTCTTCAGGAGGGGTCTCACCACCGCCTCCTTCAAGGCGGGAGGAAAGACACCCTCCCTCAATGGCGTTGACAACTGCCGAGCAACCGCAGGTGACCTCCCTGGCGGCATAAGTCAGCCAGGAGGGACCGGGTCCAACAAACATGTGGTGGAACTCAGTGGCAGCATAATCCTGTCCACTTCATCCTCGAGACAGGATCAAACTCATCCCAGATAACAGTGGCCAGACTACCCACAACTCGTTCCTCAACCACTGCAAATCAGAGGACAACCCGTCCGAATGCGGCGATCTTATCCGTCAGATATTGACCAAACTCCTCAGCCCTGCCCCTGGGTCGGCCCTCCCTCAAAGCGAGAAGGAGGCGGGTAACCCGAAACAGAGGCGGCTGGGCATTATCTCTTGGGGCTATGAGAGTGGAGAGATAAGACCTTCTTGCCTCTCCCATAGCTACCAGGTAAGTCCTAATGTAGGCTCTTAGCTGGAGCGCGATCAGTTGAGCGGGTAGACCTCCACCTGCTCTCTAAACCCCTCACGATGCGTTTCATCTCCGGGCTCCTCAGTATATGCCAGGAGCAAGCCGAGATCCAGGCGTGTAAGGGGCCTTAGGGACAACCCTGTGGGGCCTCTGGCGCAGCCCATTGCCAGGCCACTGCCAGATCCTCGGCAGAGTTGTGAGCAAGGGAAGAGGAAAAAACCCCAGTTCTGCCTGGAACCTTTCAGGGTCCATCAGGCAGCCTGAGTGAGACCACCTAAGTGGCTCCTCCTCCCAGCAGTGGGGAAGCGGCCTGTTGGAAGACCAGCCGTGGGAGATAGTGATCAGACCATGGGACGGGCAAGGCTGTAAAAGTAACTTGCCCTCTGTCACTCCGCCACGTTCAGAGACAAAAACTAGGTCAAGAGTATTCCCCCCTCATGAGTGGGGCCTTGAATCAAGCTGGGTCAGGCCCATGGCCTCCATAGAAACCATGAACTCCTGGGCCAAACCGCGCCCCCCCAGGGAAGGCAGATTGAAGTCCCCCAGGACCATAAGGTCTGGGAGCTCCACCGCCACCCAGAGAGGAGATCGAGAAGCCCAGGTAGGGCTGCCACACAGCTGGGGAAGGTATGTAAGCAGCAGACCCACCTGACCACTAGGCCCCACCTCACAAGGAGGGTCTCACTCCCGCTATCTCTGCAACAGTGACCTCCCTTGAAACAGGGTCTCCCTAATAACCACGGCCCCCCGCCACCCTACCCTGAGCCCGTGGTGGGTGCAAAACCGAAAACCTGGAGGGCATAAGTCAACCAGAGGACACCTCCCTCGGGCCCAACCAGGTCTCGGTGATACAAGCCAGGTCATAGCCTCCTCCTCAATGATCTCACGGAGGAGGGAAGATTATTAGCCACGGACCTGGCATTAAAATACACCAACCTAAGGCCAGGGATCCCAATTCGGTGCTCCCTAGGGAGGAGGCCACAGGGTGGGAGGCGGGCCACCCGCAAAGATGGGTGGTCGCTCCCAGCACATGATATGGCCCTGTGCCTCGGCGTCTTCTGCCAATTCCAGCCACCCTGGGGATGCGGTCCCCACCTCACACCAGGCCCCTGCCCCGCCCGCCCCTCCCCACCGCCACCGGCTGCATAAAGACCCCTCCACCCCTCCCTAACCCCTTAAGCGACCAATTAGAAATTTTAAAACCTCCCTTCGAGATAAACAAAATTTGAAACCCTTCATGCTATGCCCCCTCTCGGGAATAAGAAACCTGTCATGAGGAGGGGCTTTGACAAACAGCTGGGACATCTCAGGGACAGGGGAACACCCCTGAGCCTCCAGCTCAAGAGAAGAATAGATATACCCCATAGTGGTTATTGCTAGGGAGCAGTCAAGTCCAGAATAGATGGTAAAAAAGTTCAGTTCGCCGATGGTCAGTCAGTTCTAGAGCCAGAAAACAACAGGAAACTTTGACCCAGGTGGCATTCTCACTACCCACCGGGAAATAAGTCCTGTAAACTCTGACACAGTTCAAACTCCTCTCTCTCACTGAGGAGAACAGTCATCAGAGTAGCTCTAGACAAGGGGGCAAAACACCACTGGTCTCTCACCTCAGTGGTGCTGGACAACATGGCATGCTCCCACCACACCATGTGGCCCCCGGGCAACTGAAACTGTTCTATTTAAAGTATACTTAGGATTTATATACTTAGATTAATACCTACATTAATTACATATTAAGCATCAATTATACTATACCGTCTATTATAATGTGATATTTATTAGAGTGTATATGAATGGAAATTAATTATTGAAATACTGAATAAGAAACATAGAAACATAATATTGATTACATAGTTTTAGTATTCTGAAATAGGAATTGGTGCTTAGAGAGATTAAGATAGTGAGTGATACTAACATTGATAACATAAAAAAGAACAGAAACAGAACATCAGTGATTTGTTTCAAACTAATATATTGGATATAAAAGAAACAAGAAAGATAAGATTTAATATTGCTAACTATAAAGTGATTATATGATAATTTGGGAAAGCATCTATAAAATTCTAGGAGATCCCAAAAAAATCTGAAAGAGATGACCAGCATAATGACAACCACTTTGAGGGCAGGGAAGAAAACATCCTCAAACTCAGCAGTAGCAACAACATCTCCATCAACTCAGAGGTCAATAGATGGTATGCAGAAAAATCAAGTCAACCACAGAATACACCAACAATGCAATCAACACTGATAATGATTCAAGAAACGATGGTGAAGTTACAGGAGACAATGTCCAAAAATCATGGGGAATTGACTAATAACATTCAAAAGCTGGACAATAAGGTTGATTCTATACAAGAGGCGATTCAGCAAAATGAGCAAAAAATTAAAACAGTAGAAGCAAAAGCAGAAAGAACAGAGAAAAGAATAGAACAGGTTGACCAATGCATGATGGAAATAAGAATTTGGAAGATTCCCTGATCCATTTGGAGATGTACCACGCCTCTTTCTATTTACTCTTTCAGTACATAACAGAGGCTAAGGATGAAGATCTGGGAAAATTGATGGCGGAACTGATAGCAGAAACCCTGGAAAGAGATACCCAAGAGATTATAAAAGAGAGAGATGACGTCTACAGGGGCCAGACTAACTACGCCAAAAGACATCGGCAACCTAGAGAAGTGCACGTCAGATTTGCCCAGGAGAACGTCAGGGACATAATATATAAAATAACAAGGGAGGTGCCCATAATGTATAGACAAAGAAATTCTTACCCTCAAACAAATACCAAGGCGAGTTACAGAACAACGCAATACCTGGCAGTACAATTAAGTAAATGGAACATCTTGTTTCAATGGATCATCCCAGAAGGCATGCTGGTTTCATGGCAAGGAAAAAAGATAAAAACAGACAACCTAGACAAAGCCCAAGAATTTTATGTCCAACTGATAGGAATGGAAGAAAGCAACAGCAGTAGAGAGAAGTTAGAGGAAGGAAGCCAGGAAGAAGGCCAGTTAGAATTAGAGATGGAAGACCAGGAAGACAAAGCAAAAGAAACCCAAGAGGAAGAAGGCATTAGAACTAGAACTCAAAGGAATAAAAAGACCAATAGAAATTAGAAACAGATAGGCTAACAAGAACATGGAAAAAGAACTAAAGTTATTGTCAATAAATGTTAATGGGTTAAATGCTGTAGTCAAGAGAAAACAAATGTTGTCAAAACTGGTTAAGCAAAACATAGATATTTTGTGCCTCCAAGAGGTACATATCAAGAACCAAGATAAAAAGTATTTAGAATTTAATAAACTGGGGAAACTCCATACTGCACTGGCAGGGAAAAAAAAGGGGGTGGTGGTGATATATATTAGGGAAGAAATAGAAGCAAAGCAAATTTACGCAGACATCAAAGAAAGAATATTAATATTAGAAATAAAGATAGGACAAAGACAGATGCTACTAGTAAATATTTACGCACCTAATAAAAATCAAAAAATTCTACAAAAAACTCCATGAAAAAATTGTTGAGATAGGTCAAAAAGATATATGCATAGTTGGAGACTATAATGGAATAGTAGAGACTACAAAAGATTGTTTGCGATAATAAGAAATTTTAAAAAAGGAATATACTACCACAAACATTCTTTGATATGACAGAGAATTGAATCTAATTGACATATGGAGAACATTAAACCCCTCAGAACAAAAATTTACATTTTACTGGAACCCACATAAATCATACTCAAGGATTGAGATGGTATGGACAAATATTGATTTAGGTAAAGAAATGGAGAAAATTAAAATTCTCCCAAACACCTGGGCTGACCATAACCCCGTTAAAGTAAGTTGGAAAGGCCAGAAAAAGAAAAGAAAAAGATGGATACTGAACCCCTGGATACTACTAGAAGAAGCATATGTTCAAAAAAATCTCAAATGAATTGACACTATTTTTCAATATAAAAAAAAAACAACATACTTCATTGCAAACCTTATGGGATACAATGAAAGCATACACCAGGGGGGTAACAATATCCTATATGGCAAAAAGGAACAAGGAGAAATGGGGGCAACAAAACACATTACAATTAGAAATAGGAGACCTAGAAAAACAAATGCAAAAAAATCTGGGGAGCAATCAAATTAAAGAACAATTGAATTTGGCCAAACACAAATTAAATCTATTACAACAGGAAAACATTGCAAGAGATCTTAAATTTATGAAGCAAAATTACTTTGAAAATGCAAATAAACTAGGGAGGTGGCTGGCCTACAAACTGGAAAAAGAAAAAAGAATAATATACCAGCTTCAAGATGGAATTAGGAATATTACAAAATAATGAAGAAAAAAAAAGGATTGCTCTAAAATCCTTTGAAGATCTTTACAGTCAAAAAATAATAGCAACATTAAATTTCATTTTGCTGGATTGGGCCCATTGTTCCCGTCCGTCCTGAGCTTGATTTCTGAGGTGTTGGCTATTCTTGCCAGTGTAGTGTAAATTTCAAATTGCATGACTTCCCCTTCTATTCCCTCATCTGTCAGGATTCCGGCAGTTGCCCCAATTAAATCATGAGCCTTGAGGCAAGCTTCAAAAACTTCAAAAGATTTATTAGGAGCTAACATGTCTGCGTGACCTGTATGAAGCCAATTCTGAGACAGTAATTCACTGTCACCCTTGACCCTGGTTTCCCCCTCCCCCCACCCCCATCCCTCTGGGTGCATCATAATTCATATTCTCCAATGAAACATGTTCATAGCCAAGAGTCATCAATCACCTTCTCCAATTAGAGATTTGCAGGACACAAATTCTGGTCGCTTATCTTTGCAAGATAAGAATGGAATGCGCTTTCAGTTCCAAACTGCTGCCCTGCTCTTTCAATCCCCCCCTTCTGTTCATGGCAACTCTAAAACAAGCATAGAAATGTTTTATGAGTTGACATCATCTCAGTCATTTATGAAGATATTCAAGAGTCCTGGGCCTAAGACATAACCTCAGATAACAGATAATCAGAGTTAGAAGGGACCTTGTTTGGCCCCTGCCCAAATGGGAGACCCTACACCATTTCTGACAACTGGCAGTTGTTCTGACTCAAACCCTTTTCCAATAAAACAAAGGGAACCAAAGGGAACAGAAACATTTTAATGATTCTTACGAATCTTCAATTAAAAGGCTGCTGCAAACTAATTAACTTTGATAAGCATGAGCCTCGCCAAAACTGTGCGAGGCTGCCAAGAATAACAGATTAGGTTACCTAGAAATATTTTACCACACAAGAGTCTTCAAATACCAACTAAGATACTGCAATGTCCACAAGGCTCAAGTTTCAAAACATCTTTGCTTCCTGCAAAGAACATCCGATTCACAGCTGGCTTTTATCTTCTTGAAGGAGGGGCCATTACCTTGCAGCCTTACTCCTGAGTCACCCGTGCTGCTGCAGCTGCTCTTTCCTGTGAGCAGCCCTGCACGCACACACACTTGGTACAGGCTCCTCAGGAACCTCCTCATTGCTGCTGCCAGCCCACAAAATCTCTGAAGGCAGCAATCCACTCCCAAATGGTCCTGGCCCCTCATCTGAGTCCTCACTCTCCTCAGCCGTCCGCACCTGCTGCTGGCTAACCATAACAGCAGTCCAATCTCTTCTTGAAAGTCTCAAATGATGATGTTCCCACAACTTCCGAGGGCAAGCTGTTCCATTGGCTGATTGTCCTCACTGTCAGAAAGTTTCTCCTTATTTCCAGGTTGAATCTCTCCTTGTTCAGTTTCCATCCATTGTTCCTTGTCTGGCCTACAGGTGTTTTAGATTAGAAAATAGCTTGACCCCCTTCCACTCTGTGGCAGCCCCTCAACTATTAGAAGACTGCTATCATGTCTCCCCTGGTCCTTCTCTTCACTAGACTAGCCATGCCCAGTTCCTGTAACCGTTCTTCAAGTTTTAGTTTCCAGTCCCCTAATCGTCCTGGTTGCTCTTCTCTGTACTTTTTCTAGAGTCTCTACATCTTTTTTATAATGTGGTGACCAAAACTGGATGCAGGACTCCAGGTGTGACCTTACTAAGGCTTTATAGAGTGGTATTAGGACCTCCCTTGATCTTGATTGTATTCATCTATTAATGCAACTTAGGATTGCATTAGCTTTTTTGGCTGCTGCTGCACACTGCTGGCTCATATTTAGCTGGTTGTCCACTAAGACTCCAAGTTCTCCCTTGTAAGGCTGTAACAGGTCAAGAGTGGGAGTTGCTCTGTCCTAGCTGCTTGGACTGAGTCTGTCTAAAGCTTATTAGCCTATCTCCGCCCACTCTGGTTAGCTCCTCCCAGCTTTTGACTCAGTCCTCAGTCAGGACAGATGCAAGTCACTGCCTCTCCTGCCTGTGGTTTTTTTTTTTTCCAAAGGTAGCCTTACTTGTTTAGCAAAAAAAGAAAAAAGCCTCAAATTTCAAACTCATGCAGCTCCGCTTCTCAGCTGGCTTTCAGAGCCGCGCAACAGCTGAGAGCTGCTCCGGCAGTCCGGAGCAGCCTGCAGAGTGCCGCGGGGCCGTTTTCAGGCCTCTGTGGCGAAGAAGAAAGCTGCAGTTCAAGTGGCTAGCTTAGGAGCTGTCCCTGACCTTCAGGAAGCAGCGAAAGGCCAGGGATCCCTCTTCAGGGCTCCCTGGTGAAGCAAGGACCCTCATGACCTGAAGCAGCCATTTTGGATGACCTCGTGGCCGGGTGGCCATTTTGAAGACACCAAGTCTGGAGGCAGTCATTTTGAAGAGGCTCGGCCTGCTCCTCCAACCACTCCTGCACCTGTGCCAGCACTAGGACACCAGTCTCCCATTGTTGCTGAGCAAGAAGACACTGAAGGGTAGGCGCCTTTTAATTATTTTTCATCCCAGTGGGGGATTGGTCCCTGTCCCAAAGTAGACCAGGGCCTCCAGGCTTCAGGCCAGGCCTGGCCTATATTTAATAGCCCTATTAGGCCCCAGAGTGTATGAGTCCCAGTAGGAAGTGTTAAAACATCCTGCTGAAGTTTGCATAGGGCTGAAGAAGAGTGGTTGTTGAAGGTAGGGGATTGGAAGAAAGATATCCCCTGAAGTTCATATAAAAATCCCTTCGTGTGTTCTCCTCCTTGCACAGGACTTCAAGTCCAGAATAGGCCTTTCTGCTTTCAAGATGGCGGAAGCCCCTAGAGACAGCAGAGCCTCCAGAGCAGCTAGATCTCACAGAGCAGCTCCTGCTGCTCCAAGTAACAAAGGAAAGCAGCCAGCAAAGAAGGCCTCTAAAGTGGAGGAGAGAGATGCTTTCAGGCACCATCAGGCCTTAGAGAAGCATATTGCCAAGGTACAGAAGGCCTCTACAAGCAGATCTTCAGAAAGAGAGTCTTCTCCTGCTTTGCATCTAAGTGAGGTGGACCTGCAGGATCAGGAACCTGCAGGACGGCGGGGCTGACGTCGCGATGAAATGACGTGCGATTCTTGGGCTACAGAACCAGCGTTGATATCGCCGCACCTGTGGGGGTCCATTTGGATCAAAACCGTCCCATAGAGATGGTGAACAAGAAGAGCGCAGCCTGCTGATCCCAGGGATATCGCAAAATCCCTGGTTGATCCAGGTGAAGCTCTTCAAACCAGCTGCGGAAGGAAGCGGCCATTAAAGCTGCTGAAAGGTTGGGACAGCTCCAGAACGGAAGAGAAGAAGAACGGAAAGTGTGTCAGCTTTGGTGAGGCCTTTAAATTTTTAAGAGAGAACACCATAAGAGGGAAAGATTTAAGAATATTGAAGACAGAAGAAGAATAAGCAGCGAAATTAAACCTGAAGTCAGAAGAATTGGTGTTATTTAAGTGATTTATACTGATTTTTAATAAGGAACTTTAACTGGACTGCACTTTTGCTAAAATAATACAACTTTTAAATTTGATTTTAAAGAGAGACTTTACAATTACTATATACTTTTTGTGTTTTTGTTAGCTTTCCTTTTCTCCCAAAAAGAAAACTTTTCATTTTAACCTGCCTGGACTTTTTTTTCTCTTTATAACTTCAAAAAGTGCTGATAATTAAATGTTTTAAGCAAGACTGCCACCCAGAGGCCTTTAAAAAAAATTCCTATGGAAACTGGTGGGAATGTTGTTACCACCCACCAGTTGTTTTTATTAAGATAAAGAGAAGAGCACTGGATGAATGTTTTTACAGGTGTTCCTCTTGGAAAATAACTCTAGCAGTTGGAGATTGAAGTTGAAAGAGTCAAGATGGTGTGACCTTGGACTATACTTCTGCTGAATAGTATTGCAACTTGATATTAGATATTAGGCCTTGGACAGTGTGTGGTGGAAGTAACTTGTTTTATGACTTATTTTGGTCTGCAACTGGGAACTCTCTGTTGTTAAATTATCAGCTTGATTTTGGTTTTGCTGTTGGATTATAATTTTTTCCCTCTCTTCTTTCTCTTTAAAGAAGGCCTGAGGCCTGGCTCTCGGACTTAGTTCTATTTTTTCCCTCTTTTTCCCTTTTTACCTTTTGATATATATTTTTTCTTTCTTCACTTTCTTTTCTCCTTTTTCCTTTTGCATTTTTCTCTTTTTCATTGGGAATTTTTTACTATTCTTTAATTATCCTCGCCTATTGGATTAGGGTTTGAAGAACCTGAAGATAGTTGTTTTGTGCAACACTTTTGATTGGAATTACAATTAATCACTAATTAATATGAAGAAATCAACCTCTTCTTTAAGTCCAAATTCCCAGCGGAATCTTCGTGCTATGCTGCAGCAGGAGAAGGACAAGGAGAAGGAAAATGGGAAGGACATGACGCTACAAATGATAGGGCAGTTAATACAAGACCAAGGTAAACGTCTGGAAGACAGGATGGAAAGAATAGAAGAGAGAACAATGAAAACAGATGAGAAAGTTGAGAATATTCAACAAATGATGATGAAATACAAAGAGAGATTTCAAAAAATAGAACAACATGGAGACCAGACAGATAAAAAAGTTTGAGAAATAGATAGTAGATTGACAACGGTGGAACAGGACAAGGGCAAAGGAATGCTGGGCTGGGAGATCAAGAGAGCTGAATTCTACCTGAGATTCCAGAATACTGAAGAAGAAAAGGGAGAAAACTTAACAGGAATAATGGTAGAAATTTTGGCAGGAGCCCTGGAGATACCTGAAGAGAAAATGATGGGTGGTATAGATGAAGTATTCCAAGTATTCACAAGATATGCTATGAGAAATAAATTACCAAGAGAAGTCCATGTGAAGTTCAGTAAGAAAGCAATTAAAACGCAAATATTGCAAAGAGCCAGAGATGACCCATTGAGATATAAAGGAAAAGAGATAATAGCCCTGAAACAAGTACCAAGGAAAGTGAGAGGGTTGAGAAGAAAATATCAATTCTTGATGAAAATATTAATTAAAAAAAGAAGTGAAATATAGATGGCTGGTTCCAGAAGGCTTCACCTTTATTGGGCGAGAACAACAACATAGATTCAATAGAGAAGGCAGAACTATTCTATGATGAATTCTTTAGAGGGAAAGAAGAGGAGAGAAGACAGGAGGAGGAGACAGACAAAATTTCAAAGGGAGATGGTGGAGTTAAGAGACAAAGAAAAATAAGATGAAATATTACAAAAAGAAGGAGCAGTTGGTGGAAGAGAGGAGCCTAGAGAACCTAGAGAGCAAAGATCAATGAGAGCAATAAATCCTACATATAAAGTATAAACAATGGAAGAAAAGAAATTGATTTCAATTAATATAAATGGATTAAACTCACCCATCTACAGGAAAAAGATACTCCACAAATTAGAAAAATTAAAATTAGATATAGTCTGCCTGCAAAAAGTCCACATTAAACAACAACATATTCAAATGCTGAAGTACCCAAGAATTGGTGACTTATATTTATTTATTTATTGGACTTGTATGCTGCCCCATCTCCGAAGACTCGGGGCAGCTCACAACTAAAACCATACATTCATAATAAATAAATAGTTAAAAAAGAATTAAACCGAAACAAGCCCAATATCAATATTAAAATTAAATAAAAAGACACCCCCCCCCGAGAAGGTTATCACAGCCCAGCTTGGTCAAATAACCAGGTCTTCAGGTCGGAAGGTGCGGAGGTCAGGAGCCAGACGGAGCCCCAGGGGAAGCTGGTTCCACAGGGTGGGAGCCGCCACAGAGTAGGCTCGTCCCCGGGAGACCGCCAGCCGACACTGGCTTGCCGACAGAACCCCGAGAAGCCCCTGCCTGTGTGCTCGCACAGGGCGGTTGGTACTCGATATCGGCAGGAGTCGCTCCCTTAAATATTCTGGACCCATGTCGTGTAGGACTTTGAATGTTAAAACTAAGACCTTGAATCTCACCCGGAGTGCAACCGGCAACCAATGTAGGTCACGCAGGAGGGGGGTAATATGGGAGAATCGGGAAACTCCCATCACCACCCACACGGCCGCATTCTGCACCAGCTGCAGTCTTTGGATGGTATGCAAGGGCAGTCCTAGATAGAGAGCATTGCAGTAGTCGAGTCGAGAGGCGACAAGGGCATGAGTGACTGTACGCAGGGCACCTCGGTCCAGAAATGGGCGGAGCTGGCGAACCAGCTGGACCTGGGCAAAGGCCCCCCTGGCCATGGCCCCCACCTGTTCCTCCAACCGGAGCCACGCATCCAGGAGGACCCCCAGGTTCCACGCCCTATCCACAGGGGGTAACACCTCTCCCCCTATGGTCAACGATGGACATTCATGACTGGACCGAGATGCCAGTATGTACAGCCACTCAGTCTTGGCTGGGTTGAGTCGAAGCATGTTTCCGTCCACCCAAATCCATACCGCATCCAGGCAACGGGTCATCACGGAGAGGGCATCACTGACCTAATATGCCTCATTGGCTCAACAAAATAAAAGAGGAGTAGTACTATACATAAAGAATACAATTAAGGCCAAATTATACAGACGAAGAAGGAAGAATTTTGATGGTGGAAATAATGGATATTAATTTGAAAATCCTTTTAGTAGCAATTTATGCACCAAATGAAAAGCAAGAATTTTACAAAAAGTTGCATGAGAAGATAGAATAGGAATATGACAATATGTGCATGTTGGGAGATTTTAATGCTATAGTAGACATAAAATTGGATTATAAAACACAGAAACTTAACAAAAAGAGTAGAAAGACACTTCCAAAATCCTTTTTTAAGATGGTGGAGGAACTTAGGATTAGAGATGTTTGGAGAGAAATGAACTCTAAAGGTAGACAATATACATTTTACTCTAATAGACATTTATCTTGCTCGAGAATTGATATGATTTGGATGTCATCGGAAATAATTTCTAATATACAAGAAATTAATATTGAAGCAAGTACTTGGGCAGACTGCAACCCAATATGGGTCAAATGGCAAGGACAAAGGAAAAGAAAAAATAAATCAGGTTTCCGGGTTTTGCACCGGCCACGGGCCTAGGGAAGGGGTGGTGGGGTGGCTGTGGTTATCCGGGAGACCCTGTTTCCAAGGGAGGTCACGGTTCCAGAGATAGGCGGGAGTGAGACCCTCCTCCTGAGGTGGGGGCCCAGTGGTCGGGTGGGCTTGCTGCTCACATACCTTTCCCCCAGCTGCGTGGCAGCAGTCCTACCTGGGCTTCTCGATGCCCTCTCGGGGTGGCGGTGGAGTTCCCGGATCTTATAGTTCTGGGGGACTTCAACCTGCCTTCCCTGGGAGGAGTGTCGGGTTTGGCCCAGGAATTCATGGCTTCTATGGACGCCATGGGCCTGAACCAATTGATTCAAGGCCCGACTCATGAGGGGGGAAACACCCTCGACCTAGTTTTTGTCTCTGAACAGTGGCGTAGTGACAGAGGGCAAGCCACTTTTACAGCATTGTCTGCCCATGGTCTGATCTCTATCTCCTACGGCTGGTCTTCCAACAGGCCACCCCCCACTGCTGGGATGAGGAGCCACTTAGATGGTTCCGCCCCAGACGCCTGGTGGACCCCGAGAGGTTCCAGGCAGAACTGGGGTTCTTTCCCTCTTCCCTTGTTCACAACTCTGCCGAGGATCTGGCATCCACTTGGCAACAGGCTGTGTCGGGTGCCCTCGACAGGGTTGTCTCCATGTGTCCCCTCACACGCCGTGGATCCCGGATGGCTCCCTGGTACACCGAGGAGCTCCGGGAGATGAAGCGTCGTAGGAGGGGTTTAGAGAGCAGGTGGAGGTCCACCCGCTCCCAATCTGACCGAACCCAGCTAAGAGCCCATATTAGGACTTACCTGGCAGCTATGAGAGTGGCGATGAGGTCTTATCTCTCCGCCCTCATAGCGTCTGCAGATAACCGCCCAGCCGCCCTGTTTCGGGCTTCCCACTCTCTCCGTATGGGGGAGGGGACAGACCCGTTGCGGGGTAGGGCTGAGGAATTTGGTCAATATCTGTTGGATAAGATCGCCCGATCCGGAGCGTGATTGTCCTCCGATTTGCAGTGGTCTGAGGAACAGGGTACAAGTAGTCTGGCTAATGTGATCTGGGATGAGTTCGACCCTGTTTCTGAGGATGAAGTGGACAGGACTATGTGGCGTCTGAGTTCCACCACATGTTTGTTGGACCCGTGTCCTTCCTGGTTGGCTTATGCCTCCAGGGAGGCCACCTGCGGTTGGCTCCGGGAAGTTGTCAATGCTTCACTGAGCAAGGGTGTCTTTCCCTCCGCCTTGAAGGAGGCGGTGGTGAGGCCCCTCCTGAAGAAGCCTGCCCTGGACCCGACCGTGTTAGACAACTTTCCAGTCTCCAACCTTTTTGGTGAAGGTTGTTGAGAGCGTGGTGGCTCGACATTTTCCACTCTTCCTGGATGAAGCGGACTACCTGGATCCGTACCAATCGGGCTTCCGACCTGGTTTCAGCACGGAGACAGCATTGGTCACACTGATGGATGATCTCTGGAGGGCGCGGGACAGGGGTTTCTCCTCTGTCCTGGTCCTATTAGATCTCTCAGCGGCTTTCGATACCATCGACCATGATGGTATCCTTTGCGGCACCTCGGAGGGTTGGGAGTGGGGGCACTGTTCTTCAGTGGTTCACCTCCTACTCGGGCAGTCGCATTGGTGTTGGTGGGGTTGAGAGGACCCCGAGGGTGCTCTCTGTGGGGTCCCTCAGGGTCAGTCCTCTCCTCTTCTATTTAACATCTACATGAAGCTGCTGGGTGAGATCATCCGTGGTTTGGGTGAGATTCCATCAGTACGCAGATGACACCCAGCTGTACATTTCCACCCCGAACCAGATCAGTGATGCCCTCTCCTGATGACCCAGTGCTTGGATGCGTACGGATTTGGATGAGCGGGAACATGCTTCGACTCAACGGCCAAGACTGAGTGGCTGTGCATACGCATCTCGCCCAGTCAGGAGTATCCATCTTTGGCCATAGGGGTTGCCCCTGTGGATAGGGGCGGAATCTGGGGGTCCTCCTGGATGTACGGCTCCCGCTGGAGGAGCAGGTGGGGGCCGCTGCCAGGGGCTTTGCCCAGCTCCGCCTTGTTCATCAACTTCGCCCATTTCTGGACCGAGATGCCCTGCGCACAGTCACCATGCCCTTGTCACCTCTAGACTACTACTGCAACGCTCTCTATTTAGGACTGCCCTTGCATACCATCCGAGATTGCAGCTGGTGCAGAATGGCGCGCTGGTGGTGATGGGAGTTTCCCATTCTCCCATATTACCCCCTCCCAAGTGGTCTGC
The DNA here is from genome assembly GCA_009733165.1 of Naja naja. Lineage (NCBI taxonomy): Eukaryota > Metazoa > Chordata > Lepidosauria > Squamata > Elapidae > Naja > Naja naja. Next base: position 14,742 of record SOZL01001348.1, read on the forward strand.
ATTGGCTGCCGGTTGCACTCTGGGTGAGATTCAAGGTTTTGTTTTAACATACAAAGTCCTACACGACATGGGTCCTCAATACTTAAGGGAGCAACTCCTGCCGATATCGTGCCAACCGCCTGTGCGAGCACACAGGCAAGGACTCTTGGGTCCTGCCGGCAAGTCAATGCCGGCTGGCGGTCCCCTCAAGACAAGCCTATTCTGTCGCGGCCCCTGACCTCTGGAACCAACTACCCCTGGGGCTCCGCCTGGCCCCTGACCTTCGCACCTTCTGCCATGATTTGAAGACCTGGCTGTTTGACCAACTGGCTGTGACCCTCCTGTGGGGGAGGTTTCAAATTATTTTAAATTTTAGATTTGTTACCATTTTGGGCTTGTGATTAGTTTAATTCTTTTTTAATTATTTATTGTGGTTGTTTTTAGTTGTGAGCCTCCAGTCTTCGGAGATGGGGCGGCATACAAGTCCAAATAATAAATAAATAAATAAATAAAAGATCAAGATGGACTTTATATAATGTAATCTTGAAAGAAAAAGAATTCTTACAGAAAATGGAAGAAGGATTGGCCTTCTTTAAGGAGAATAAAAAGGAGGAAACTTCATTTCAGAACCTATGGGACACCATGAAGGCATATACTAGAGGTCTGATTATAGATTATACAAGAAAAAGAAATGTTAAGAAAAGACAGAATCAACAGATATTAGAGGGTGAATACAGGAAACTTGAGAAAGAATTGCAAAAATATCCACAAAAAATGATTATCAAAAAACAAATGGAGGTCATTAAGCATAAAATAGAATTGACAGAAAAAGAAGAATTAGCTTAAAATTAGAAGTGCCAAACAAATTTTTTTTGAAAACATGAATAAACCTGGTAGATGGTTGGGATACAAATTGAAAAAAGAGAGAAGCAAAAAAGATAATACAGCTGATAGATGATCAAGGTGTGAGTCATAATGGAAATGAGGAAAAGAAAGAGATAGTACAGAAGTACTATGAGACATTAATATAAACAAAGAATATTGAAGAAGAAGTTAAAACAATATCTGAAACAGAGTTACCTCAAATACCTGAAGACATTAAAATAATGTTAGAAGGGAAAATAACAATGGTGGAACTGACAGAAGCATTAAACAGACAAAATATTGGGAAGGCTCTGGGCCCAGATGGTCTTCCAGCTGAATTTTATAAGACCTTACAGAAACCGTTGAGTAATATAATGCTTGAAGTGATGAATGAAGTTTTATTGAAAGCTAAAATACTTGATTCATGGACAGAAGCATGTATTACTTTGATACCAAAAGAAGACACTGATTTACAAGACATTAAAAATTATAGACCTATTTCCCTGTTAAATGCAGATTATAAAATATTTGCTTCAATTATGGCAGAAAGACTTAAACGATACTTGAATAACTTTATACATGTTGATCAAAATGGATTTCTGCCTAAGAGACAGATTAAAGATAACGTAAGAATAATTTTGGACACTCTGGAATATTATGAAACTCATTCAGAGAAGCAAATGGCCTTGGTATTCTTAGATGCACAAAAAGCTGGGTCCTCCGGAGCAGAGCCGTTGGTGGCAGTGACAGCGATTGGCTGACGTGTTCGGCTGAACTTTTTACATCTTTGTTCAATGCCCTTCCCTCCCTCCCCTCTTGTCTCCTTTTGCCCTGCCCCACGGGGGTATTTTCCCCTTTTTCTCCCTCTTACACCCGATGGAGGTTGGTGAGAGGTGTGGGTGCATCCGTCCACCACTGTGTGGTCAGCGGACTGGGATGCGCCCGTAATCAATCTTCTGGTACCATCTGGCCATTTGGACATGCCTGCCTGACATCCCTGCAGTGAGAGTGCAGTGGTTGGCCGGATGAGGGCCCTTTGCATCGGCCGCTGGATTGTGGTGAGAGAGCAATCGGTTATATGGGGACCATCTGGCGGTAGCATGGACGTTATGACCGGACTGGGTGTTTTAAGATCTCATTATGGACTTGTTCTATCTTTTGACTCCTCCCTTTATATGCTTAACACAACAACATGCGGGCTTACTTGCCAATGGACTTGCGGGCCTTACGGGAGGCTCCTCCTTCCCGGTTTGGCCAGCTGGACTTTCCACACTGTATCTCAAGGGCGGGTCATGGAACCCAGAGAGTTGGCATTAGCTAGTAGGGGTTGGGGTGGGGTTCTGGGCAGGGTAGAAGGAGGGTTCCAGACCTTCTTTAGTTAAATTTTGAATCGATTCTTAAATGGGTTAGGGAAGGGGGTTTCACAGGTGTTCATTGCAGCCCCAGTCAGGCTGGGGTTGGAGGGGGGTGGTGGGGTGGCGAGTCGGGATGAATAGTGGGGGCCTTGATTCCCAGGGTGGTTGGAATGGGTAGGAGTCGAGGAGGAGGGGCAGTATCATGTTAGGGGCGCCTCCGCTGCATTCAAGCTGTGGCTCCGACCCCTCGACCTCTTCTCAATTTCTGGGGTTTTGGGATCCAGGGCCCTGGGCTCCGGCTGGTGTATTTTAATGCCAGGTCCGTGGTGAATAAAGGCTCCTCCTCCGGGAGGTTATTGAGGAGGAGGCTGCGGACTTTGTATCACGAGACCTGGTTGGGGCCAGAGGGGTGTCCCTCTGGTTGATATCTGCCCCCAGGTTTTCGGGTTATGCACGGTCTCGACCCCAGGGAAGGGGTGGTGGGGTGGCTGTCGTTATCGGGAGGCCCTGCTTCCAAGGGAGGCCCTGCTCCTGAGATTGGCGGGTGTGAGTCCCTCCTCGTGAGGTTCGGACCTCATGGTCAGATGGGCGTGCTGCTTACATACCTGTCCCCAGCTGTGTATCAGCCGCCCTGCCTGGGCTGCTTTGCGTCTCGGGGGTGGCGGTGGAGTTCCCGGAGCTTATAGTTCTGGGGACTTCAACCTCCCTCCTTGGGTGTGGCGTCGGGGTTGGCCCAGGAATTCATGGCTTCCATGGAGTCTATGGGTCTGACCCAGTTAATAGCTGGCCCGACTCGAGGGGGCAATATGCTCGACCTGGTTTTGTCTCGGGCGGTGGCGAAGTGGCCTGGGGATGGTGTTATTGTAACCCATCGGTTCCATGGTCAGACCACTATCTCCTGGCTGGCCTTCCAACAAGCCGCCCTACACCGCTGGGATGAGGAGCCATCTAGATGGTTCCGCCCCAGGCGCCTGATGGACCCTGAGAGGTTCCAGGCAGAACTGGGGTTTTTCCTGCATCCCTTACCCACAGCCCTGTCGAGGTCCTTGTGGCTACCTGGCAACAGTGGCTGCGGGGCTGGACAGGGTTGTCCCCATCGTCCCTTACTCAGCGCAGATCGGTTGGCCCCTGGTATACCGAGGGCTCGGGAGATGAAGGCGTCGTAGAAGGGACTAGAGAGTAGGTGGAGGCGACCGGCTCTGTATCCGACCGAGCCCAGTTGAGAGCCTATATTAGGACTTACCTGGTGTGGGGGGCGTGAGGAGACTTACTTCTCCGCCCTCATAGCATCCAGATAACCGCCCGACGCCCTGTTTGGGGTTGCCGCTCCCTCCTACACTTGGGAGGTGGTGGACCTTGCGGGGCAGAGCTGAGAATTTGGTCTTTATCTGCAGGATAAAATTGCTCGGATCCGGAAGGTTGTGCTCCGGACTTGCAGTGGTCTGGAGAGGGCGAGTGGTTTGGCTAATGTCATCTGGACTGAGTTCGATCCTGTTTCTGAGGATGAAGTGGACAGGATCATGCGGCGGCTGAGCTCCACCACATGTTTATTGGACCCGTGCCCTTCCTGGTTGGTTTATGCCTCCAGGGAGGTCACGCGTGCGGCTGGCTCCGGGCAGTGGTCAACGCTTCATTGAGGAGGGGCTGTTCCCTGCCGCCTTGAAAGAGCGGTGGTGAGGCCCTTCTGAAGCCTGCCTGGACCCAGCCGTGTTGAACAACTTTCGTCCGGTCTCCAACCTTCGCTTTTTAGCGAAGGTTGTTGAAATGTGGTGGCCCAGCAATTGCCACTTTTCCTGGAGGAAGCGGACTACCTGGATCCGTACCAATCGGGCTTCCGACCCGGGTACAGCACGGAGACAGCATTGGTCGCGCTGATTGATGATCTCTAGGGCTCGGGACAGGGA
>SOZL01001349.1:0-28945 GCA_009733165.1 Naja naja
GCGTCGCCAAGGTATTCTCAATCTTACACGAGACAAACGAATACACCAAGACCTACATACCTTTACCGTGAAAATCTACAAAAACAAATATACATACATACATACATACATACATATATATAAAAGCAAAAGACCACTCGCGCATCATCATCAAAATCTCCAGGACCTTAAAGCCTACAAACTTGAAATTGGGCATGTATGTTCCTCTTGGCTCCTAGGTGCTCACTAAGAAAGGATTTTTCGAAATAACCATCAGAGCATTAGTATTTCCTATATTATTATTATTATTAACACGCTCTGATGCTACGGAGTTCTACTCCCCCTTCCCACCTGAAAAGAAATCTCTTCCGAATGCAAAACACAAGCAGAGGAGAGGAGCTTCAGTTTCAGAGCACCAAGCGGCTTTAGTCCAGAACAGTTGAGCTAAGCCACGCCCAGGCTCCTTGCTGTTTCCTTGCTCACACAGCAAATACTCTTTCAGTTTCCAAACAGCCCTCAACTCTCTCACTGACTGGACACTATCCAGATGAATACTCATGGATGCTGGTAGGCAGAGGCAGAATGTTTTTCCCCTTATTTTCCTCCCCAAAAACTAAGCCTGACCACATAGTTTTGTAGCGAAGCACTGGTATCCAGCTAGTAAGAATAGAAAATAGAATAGAATAGAATAGAAAATATAGAATAGAGTACAGTACAGTACAGTACAGTAGAATAGACAGTAGAAAATAAAATAGAAAATAGAAAATAGAATAGACAATAGAATAGAATAGCGAACAGAATAGAATTCAGAATTATAATAGAATAGACAATAGAAAATAGAATAGATTCGAGAATAGTATAGAAGAATAGAACAGAATAGAAGAATAAAATAGAGTAGAATAGAAAATAATGTAGAATAGAATAGAAATAAGAATAGAATAGTGTTGGAAGAATTATCCTTCTGGGTTCAGTTCCAAGTGGGGAAAAAGACACTGGAAACATGGAGGCTGTTTGGGAAGATGGTTTAATGGTGAACAGAACCACATGGCTTAGAGCTCCAAAGTGAAAAGAATGATCACATTCTCCAAGGTGAAAAGAGAAGATCAAGAAGGGCTGATATGCTGAGAGTGTCTGGGTTTTATAACTTTTGTTGGGATTTGAATTGGAGTTTGTATTCTGATTGGTTGTCAGACTCCCATGGGCCCATGCAGGGGCAACTCTGTAGGCTGTCCTGAGTTCCAGGCTTGGTTGAGCCTTGCTGGATGATGATGCACTGAAAGGGCTTTTGAGCAATTGCTATAGTTTTACCTGGAGATCTTTGTTATGTAAAGTATTCTGGCCCAGGCCTTAATGGCCCACCCATTAACAAAGGTGGGGGTGAGCTTCTGCTTCTGAGGTGTTTCTGCTCTTGAGTTTCTACTCTTTTTAGGGGAAATATTCTGCCTTTTTAATATTTCCTAGGATATTTCAATTTTCTAGGAGAGGGTTGAGTGCTAACTTCCTACAATAGAATAGGAGTTGGAAGGGATGTTGGAGGTCTTCTAGTCCAACCCCCTGCTTAGGCACGCAACCCTATACCATTTTCAGACAAACGGTTCTCCAATCTCTTCTTTAGAAAAATTGCTGCTTTAATTTTTTCCCTTGCTAGTTTCTGAAAAACCAAGGAACAACATGATACTATAATAACCGATTTAGCCAATAATGCATTTCACTTTGGAGGCCAGAAACACGCACACACAAAAGACACACACACACACAAACTAGGGTTTGGGTATTTGGTGACACCTGGTGTTGTTTTCTGGTTAATGATTTGCCAGGCTTTGGCTAATCCTTATCCCTGCCAGATTGAGGTTACTTTGAGGCTACTCATTCATCTTCTCTTAGTTCTGCTGATGTTGGGAGCGATGTCCAGGACAAGCCAGGATAGCCGTTCACACATCCACACCCACACACACCATCATCTGGGGTGTTGCATTCTTTGCTCGCTTGCAAAACTGGCTATCCGGGCCTTCATTCTTAGCAGAATGAATCCAATTTTTATAGCATGCTTCCCCAATGTTGCGCCCAACACACTCGCGTGTGCAACTCCTCATTCTGATGTCACAACTGCACCAGGCTGGGTCCAAGATCGCTCTAAACCAGCCATGGGCAAACTACGGCCTGGGGGCCGCATCCGGCCCGTTCGGCTGTTCTATCCGGCCTGCGGAGCCAAAAGAGCGGAGGGTTCTCTTGCTCTCCCAGAAGGCTATGTGAAGTAATCTAACTTTGAATTTATATTAGTTCACACAAACACTCCATCCATGCTTTTGTTCCGGCCCTCCGGTCCAGTTTAAGAACCCATTGTGGCCCTCGAGTCAAAAAGTTTGCCCACTCCTGCTCTAAACCCTGAATGTTGGCTAGTCTCCAATCCAGCTGCCGGCCTTGATATTGTGTGCAAGGTTTTCAAGGGGAATTGCATTCAGAGATGCTTCAAAAGGCACAAAAGCCAATTTTCTCTTGTGCATCCAGTGAGTTTTGCCCTAGGCCTGCGCCTGTTTTTTTAAGAGAATTGACAGTTGGAAGGGACCTCAGAGGTCCTCTAGTCCTGCCCCCTGCTTAAGCAGGGAACCTTATGTAGGTAGTGCTCGACTTACAGCCACAATGGAGCCCAAAACTGGTTGTTCGGGGAGACGTTCGTTCATTGAGTTTGCCCTATATTATGTCTGTCAGCTGGTGCTTATGACAGCCGAAAGATGCAGTGTTACTTATGAAAGATGCGATGTTACTTATGACAGCCAAAAGATGCAAAGCAAAGGAAGGAAATCTTGAAGGCTGACATTTGGCTCTCCTGAAAAAGGGGCGTTAGCCCTATAAAAGAAAAAGAACACAAGATAAAAGAATAATATGCATGTAACACAACAATACTATATTTTAGGGTTTGTCAGGATATTTAGTACGAAACACCTTGATAAGCTTAGGAGCTCGAACATCTTTCTCATTCACCCATTTGGACTGGGAAGGAGGAAAATGTTTCCAGACAACTACATATTGGAGTCGACCTCTTTGTTTCCTAGAATCCAAAATTTCTTTAACTTCAAAATGTTGTTCACCTTCGATTAACAAAGGCACGGGGGGATCGACCTGAGCTGGTCTCAGGTCGGAGGTATGTTTAGGTTTTAATAAGCTAACATGGAAGACAGGGTGGATTCATCAAAGGGTTTTTGGTAATTTCAGTTGGACTGCCACAGGATTAACAATTCATTCAATTGGAAAAGGTCTGACATACTTAGGTCCAAGCTTTTTTGACTTTTGTGTGGTCTGTAAATATCTGGTGGATAAGAAGACCTTATTCCCAACCTGATATTGTTTTTGTGGGGCTCTCTTTTTCTCTGCAAATTTTTTATGAGCTTGATGAGCATCATCTAATGTTTTACGGGTAACCGGCCAGGTAAGCTGGAGTTGGGTTATCCACTCACTTAATGACTGAATGTTAGGTTTCTCCTGTGGAAGCTTGGCTATGGGTACAAAGTCTTGTCCCAAAGCCACTTTAAATGGAGTAAACCCAGTACTACTATGAACCGAATTGTTATATGCCACCTTAGCGAATGGCAATAGGTCAGCCCAATTATCTTGCTGATAATTTATATAGCATCTAAGATATTGTTCCAATACTGAGTTAGTCCTCTCACAAGACCCATTGGTTTGTGGGTGGTGGGTGGAGCTTAAGCTCTGGGCGGAGCCTAATAACTTCAGGAACTCCTTCCAAAAGTTTGAGGTAAACTGGATACCCCTATATGAGATTATGCGTTCAGGAACACCATGTAACCTGTAAATATGTAAAATAAACAGTTTAGCCAAAGGTTTCGCAGATGGGATTTTTGCACACGGTATGAAGTGTACCTGTTTGGAAAACAAGTCTGTTACTACCCAAATAACTGTATTTCCCCCACTCTCAGGTAATTCCACTATAAAATACATAGAAATTTCTTTCCATGGAGCAATTGGTCTAGCTACATTTTGTAGCAAGCCCGTTGGTTTACCAGGAGGCCGTTTGGCTGGGGCACAGATAGGACAACTAGCCACATAAGTTTTGATGTCCTTTTTCAAGGTAGGCCACCAAAATTGCCTTTTAACCAAGTGTAAGGACTTTACGAATCCAAAATGTCCAGCAGCTTTAGAGTCATGAGCTTGCTGTAATATTTGGTTTCTCAGCTTTGCTGGCACATATAATTTGGCCCCCACCTATGCCAATTCATCTCTAACCGTACAGTTATTTGAGTGAGCCAGGAACCAATCCTCAAGTTTCAGAGCTTCTTTTAACTGTGCAGATAAATCATTTGATAAATCAATTTCCCTCTTTTTCTGGGCTCTGGTAACCACTGGAGCCACCAACTGTTTGGTTGGGACAATAGGCCGGACCACTTCTGGGCGGGCACTATTATATTGAGGTAATCTAGATAAAGCATCCGCCATGAAGTTCTTTCCCCCTGGAATGTACTTCAATGAAAAATTAAAGCATTTGAAGTACTGCGCCCAGCGAACTTGCTTGGGAGACAGCTTCCGAGGCGTTTTCGGAGCCTCCAAATTCTTATGATCCGTCCACACCTCAAATGGATGTTTTTCCCCTTCTAGAAAATACCTCCAGGTTAACAGAGCCCAGCGAACTGCAAAAGCTTATTTTTTCCAGATGGCCCATCTTCTTTCGGTCTCAGTTAGTTTACGGGAGGTATATGCACACGGCTGCAGAGTCCCCATCTCATTTGCTTGTAGTAACACTGCCCCCACTGTTACGTCACTTGCATCGGCTTGGATTACAAAAGGGGCATCCATGTCCGGGTGCTTGAGCACCGGCTCAGTGGCAAAGTCGTTTCAGCTTCTCAAAAGCATCTTGGCACTCCATAGACCAGTGGTTCTTAACCTTTTTGAAAGAATTGCCCCCTTGAGCCATTGAGGAAGTTGTCATCGCCCCCTCCCCAACATAAGCCCCCTGCCACCTCTTAGTGTCCCCAAGGGGGCCAGCAGAGGGCGCTAAGAGGCAGCAGGGGTGGTGCATCGAACAGGCGGTGGCGTAACGTGCCACTGCTTCCGCATTGGAGGTGCTGGCTCGGTGGTGCTAGTCAATGGGTGAACCTGCAGGGCGGCCGGCACCTCGAACGCCCCCTGTCACCTCTTAGCCTCTCTGCCAGCCCCTTGGGGATGCTAAGAGGCGGCAGGGGGTGTTGGCGCCGCCCTGCAGGTTCACCCCATTTGTACACCTGAACCAAGCGCCTCGAATCGGCAGCATGTTGGGAAAAAGCCGCCACCACTTCTCCAAAGTGCTGCCTCTCTCGCAGTCTTTCTGTCTGTCCATCCATCCATCCATCCATCCATCCATCCATCCAAAGGTCTGTCTTTTTGTCTACCTACCTACCTATCTACCAATATAGATATCTCTCTCTCTCTCTCTCCCCAATATATCTCGCTCCATCACCCCCATATTGCCCCCTTCCATCCCTTCGCCCACATGCCCCTTTTTGTTCCATCGCCCCCTGAAAAACGCCCTTGGGGGCAATATCGCCCAGGTTAAGAACCACTGCCATAGACCATTCCAATGGTTTACTAGGTTTCGGTTTCACCTCCCCTTTGGCTTTTAGGAGATTTGTAATAGGCAGTGCAATCTTCGCAAAAGTAGGGATAAACTGACAGTAAAAATTAGCAGATCCCAAGAAACTTTGCAGTTGTTTCCTGGTGTGGGGAGGGGCCCACTCTAAAACGGCGCGAACTTTCCCCGGATCCATTTCTATGCCATCATGTGATATGCGATAGCCTAAATAGTCAATTTTTTCCTGGTGGAACTCACACTTGGATAACTTCACGTACAGTTCAGCAGCTCGAAGTTTTTCCAAAACTGAATGCACTAATTTCACATGTTCATCACAAGCCTCAGTGTAGATAAGAATATCATCAAGATAAACCAGCACCCCTTGTATAAATGTTCATGCAAAACCTGATTTAACATTTGCATGAATACTGCAGGGGCCCCCTGTAGGCCAAACGGAAGAACGTTGAACTGGAAACCCCCCCCCCCCATTGGGCAGTTAAAAGCAGTTTTCCATTCATCTCCTTCCTTAATTTGAACTCGGTAGTAAGCTTCTCTCAGATCGAGTTTCGTAAAAAATTTCTCTTTGGCTAAGTGGGCCAACATGTCCTTCATCAAGGGGAGGGGGTACATGTTCTCCACCGAAATAGCGTTTAAGTTCCAGTAATCCACACACAAATGAAGAGAGCCATCTTCTCACGGAATAATACTGGGGCCGCTACTCGAGGCCTAGCAGGTTGTATTAAACCACGTTCCAAATTTTTATCAATAAATGACCGCAGCTCTTCTAGCTCCCACGGTGTCATCGAGTACAGTTTCGGTTTTGGGAGTTTCACTCCTGGCAAAATTTCAATACTACAATCTGTTGAGCGATGGGAGGGAAGCTCGTCCGAGGCCTTCTCACTGAATACCTCCTTTAAATCCCAAATTCTTCAGGAATTTTCTCCTTCCCCCTCAGATTCTCAGTGCCAGTGGAAGCCAGCTCTGTGGGATTCTGGGGTTTCAGTTGAGATTGCATGTCCCCTTCTGGGGTTTGGTCAGTACATATGCGCAGTAATCCCCTCCTCCAGTCAACTTGGGCACTCCATTTCCGGAACCAGGGCAAACCCAGTAGTGCATCCCAGGGGCAACAATAAAACACAAAGTCTCTCTATGCTTCCCCATCGTGATTTCTACTGGTTCTGTTATGAAATGTGCAGGGCCGCCCCCAGTTACTGATCCATCCAGTTGGCAAAATGCTATGGGCATTTTTAAAGTCTTTAGCCTTAAACCCATTTTCTCTACAACTTCTGAGCTGATTATGCACCTTGTGCACCCAGAGTCTAACAAGGCCAACATTTCCCCTTGGGCTCCCGACGTGGGTACCCTTAATCTCACTGGGATGGTCATAGGGCCCTTGTTTGGACTTATCAGCGAGTCGTCTTCCAATTCAGATTCACTCTCTTCAGAAGAGGTTGGAACTCCCAGCTCCTCTCCTTTCGGAGGGGCGATCTCTATAACCTCTTCTGCTTTAAGAGCCGTTTTGCGAGGCTTGACTGGAGTTTTTTCAGGTTTTCTTCCTCCTTCTGGCGGCCCCTTTTTCTCCAGCTTGGTACAACAGTCTGCAGCCCGTTGACCTTCCTTCCCACATCAGAAGCATGCAGTAGTCTTGGGCTTTGCCGCCGGCTCTCCCTTTTGAGGTTTTGAGGCTTCTCAAGGGCTGGTGGGGGATGACTTGCTCCAACCAAGGCCACCCCTGCGTCTGTTTCGGGTCAGATCAATTTCCACTTCTGCTTCCAGCACGTACCACAGCTGCAGCTCACTGGGGTCTCTTCTGGCGATGCAGCTCTGATAAACATCTTCATTCAGCCCATCTTTAAAAGCTTCTATCAGGGCTCCCTGGGACCAGCCTCGAATATGACATGCCAGCTCTGGGTGTAATTGGCCACTGATCTCCACCCCGATTTATGGTTTTCATCCTAATTCTAGCCTTACGTTTAGCTAGTGGGTCTTCAAATCTGGCACACAATGCTGTCATGAACAGATCATAATTCATCAGCTGGGGGGCATTATCATTATGCAAAGTCACCATCCATTTTGCAGCTGTCCCTTCCAGAGCCCTGGTAACACATCTGACTTCAGCTGCTTCCGAGGAAAAATCCTCTCCATATGCTTCCATATGGCTCCAGACTTGTGCCAGGAAGAAACCTAACTGCTTGGGATCCCCTCCATATTTTACTTCCAACGGAGGCACCTTTGGAGTTCTGTGCCTTCTGGCAATCACTCCCTCCGCTGGGGGCCCCTGGGCTGCTGCCGCCTGTTGCACTGGCCCAGGTTGATTTATGGGGGTAGCTGCTTGGGGTCTCCTAACTGAGGCTGCCTCCCCCTCTTCCCTCTCATATCTTTGATCAGTCTGAGTTCCTCCGACAGCTTCATTTAGAAGATGCAGGGCTTGAGCTAATAAAATTCTTTCTTTCATCCTCTTGCGGTGGCTCTTCTCTTCTACGCTGTCAGGTAATGGTCACCCCTGGAGGGGGCTCTTCCTCTGGATTCTTCCAGCCAACTCCCAGAGACCATTTGGGCTTTACAGCTGGTTTTTCATCAAGATGTAGTTCTGCTAACAGCTCAGCTTCCCCTGCTGCCTCTAACAGCAGGGAAGATGGTCCTCCAGTCGCTCGCAGGTCCTCTTGGTCACTGGCTGGATTAGACATTGTGTTCAGACCCCCTTGGAAGAAATTTATTCATTTTCTGGGTGGGCTGGTAAACTGAGATTCAGAATAATGTCAGCTGGTGCTCCATTCAAAATCCAAGAAAGAAATACTTAGACTCCATTAATTAGAGAAAAGATACCTTTTATTGGAAATCAAGTGGTAGCATCAAAGGAATTCTGAATCTGAGAAAATGAGTGCATAAATCACATATACAAAGTGATGGCAACATTCCCACGCAGAATAGTTCAAACTGTCCATCCAATAAAAAGTTGTATATAACGTCATGTGGGCATCTCCAGGTGGTGATGAGGCCTCTGTCCGTTGACCTTGACATATTTTGATAAAGAGCAGCGCTTGCGCATAGCATAGGAAAGAAATATAAGCAGGAAACTTCCCCCCCAACTTATACAGTTCTTTTTTGTAAAACCTCCAGCTCACTTCCCATAACTATGTCCCCTCTCCTCCCCCTGTTACTTATGACAGCCAAAAGATGCAAAGCAAAGGAAGGAAATCTTGAAGGCTGACAATGTCCTTCTGTGCCAGAGTTGTTAAGTGAAGCACTGCTGTTGATCAGTTAGTAACCCAGTTGTTAAATGAATTGGCTTCCCCATTGATTTTGCTCGTCAGAAGGCCGCAAAAGGGGATCATGTGTCTCCAGGACACTGCAAGGGTCATAAATATGAGTCAATTGCCAAGAATGTTGACCCCGTGACCACAGGGATGCTGCAAAGGTCATAACTGTGAAACACAGTCATAAGTCACTTTCTTTTCTGTGCCGTTATAACTTTGGATGGTCACTGAGTGAACTGTTGTAAGTTGAGGATGACCTGCAAATGGTTCAGACAAATGGTTGTCCAATGTTTTCTTTCAAACTTCCAGTTCTGGTGGCATGTCGTTCCACTGGTAAATTGTTCTCACCGTTAGGAAAATTCCTCCTTCGTTCTAGGCTGCTTCTCTCCTTGATGAATAGAAATAAATAGAAATAGAAATAATAGAAATAGAACAACAGAGCTGGAAGGGATCTTGGAGGTCTTCTAGTCCAACCCTCTCCTGCTCCAGCAGGAAATCCTATCCCATTTCAAATGGCTGTCCAGTCTCTTCTTTAAAACCTCCATTGATGGAGTACCCACAACTTCTGGTGGCAAGCCATCATTCCACTGGTTAATTGTTCTTGCTGTTAGGAAATCCCTCCTTCGTTCTAGGTTATTTCTCTCCTTGATGAATAGCAACAGAAATAGCAGCAATAGAAACAAAACAACAGAGTTGGAAGGGACCTTTGAGTTCTTCTAGTCCAACCCCCTGCCCAGGCAGGAAACCCTATACCATTCCAGATGTTGGAAATGACTCCAATAACAAGAACTTGGATCGGTGAAAACACAGAGATTTTATTTTGCAAGCTTAAATCAAAGCATACAAAAGGGAAAAAGCTGTTTGCAAAGAGCGGTAGGATCTTAGTTTATCTCAACATGAAGTTTGAGCTAAGAACCACACCTTAAGATTTCAAAACATACTTTATATACAGTTTCATCTCGTCACCCAAGTTTCCTCCTTCTTGAGACTCATTCCCTCCCAAGTTCAAACTCATTGGATTTGCCCTCAGGTGTTGCAGCTAATCCCAGGATGTCTCCAGGGAGAATTGTCTCCTTCCATTATGTTCTCATCCGTACCCCTCCGTACCTCTTACTTTGGCTGCCCACATGGCATCTTTCCTTAGCGTTAAGGAATGTAGCATCCCCTCATCAGGGCCTCTTTCTAAGCTCATCATATACTACCATTTTTCCAAAGAGATTATAACAACCCCCCAAACATAATAATAATATAAAAGGCATATACATAAGATAAAAATATAGAAAGGCTTAACAATGGAGCATGTCAAAAGTATAAAAGCAAAGCGTGTATATACAGGGAGATATATTTCATTTGATAATGCGGGGCAGAGCAGAGGATTTTAGTTTACATCTGGCGGATAAGGTTGCTCAGATTCGGGCTAGCGGACTGCCTTGAAAGAGGCGGTGAGCGAAGCCTGCTCTGGACCCAACCGTTTGAATTCTATCGCCACTCCAACTCGCGAAGGTTGTTGAGAGCGGTATTCAGCAGCTTCCGCTGTTCCTGAGGAAACTGATTACCTGACCTGTACCAATCGGGCTTCAGCCCAGACACAGCACCCAGACAGCATTGGTCATTGGTGGATGATCTCTGGAGGGCTCGAGGGCTTTTCTCTGTCCTGGTCCTTTAGATCTCTCAGCTGCTTTCGATACCATTTCGACCATGGTATCCTTCTCCCACGGGTCTGGGGTTGAGTGGGGGGCACCATTTTTTACGGTTCTCCTCCTACCTTTCGGACCATCAGAGTCGGTGTTGACAGAGAGCAGAGATCCTCCCTGAGGCCCCTTATTTGTGGGGTACCTCAGGGGTCGGGTTCTCTCTCACCTCTCCTGTTTATCTACATGAAACCACTGGGCGAGATCATCCGGGTGCGGGTGAGGTATCATCAATATGCAGATGATACCAGTTGTATATCTCCACCCCAGACCAGATCAGTGATGCTCTTTGGTGATGTCCCGTGCCTGGAGGCGGTGCAGGCCTGGATGGGGAGTAACAGGCTCAGGCTCAACCCAGCCAAGACTGAGTGGCTGTTCTTACCGCATCTCAGTGTTCAGTGGATGTGCCATCTTTGGTCAGGGGGAGGTGTTACCCCGTGGATAGGGCGAGGAATCTGGCCCTCCTGATGCACAGCTCAGTTTGAGGAGCAAGTGGGAGCTGTGGCCAGGGGGCTTTTGCCCAGGTTCTGGTTGGTTCGCCAGTCCCTACCTGAACCGAGATGCCCTTCAACGGTCACCATGCGCCGCCACTTCCAGAATGACTACTGCAATGCTCTCTTTACATGGGGCTACCTTGCGGATTACTCGGAGGTTGCAGCTGGTGCAGAATGCGTCGCTGGGCTGTGATGGGGGTATCCGATACTCCCATGTTACACCCTCCCGCGCCACTTTGCATTGGTTGCCGTTGCCTTCCGGTTTCCTTCAAGGTGTTAGTAACAACTTATAAAGCCCTAAATGGCTTGGGTCCAGGGTACTATGGGACGCCTCGCATCATCACAGTCCACCGCCTGCGGCCCATAGGAGGGGCCTCCTGGGAATACCGGCGGTCAGGCATTGTCGGGCTGGCGGCCCCAGGGCTAGGGCCTTTTCTGTGGGAGTCACTCTATGGAATCAGCTTCCCGCGGATCTTCATTTGGCCCCTGATCTCGGTCCTTTCGCCGAGACCTGAAGACTTGGCTGTTTCAGCAGGCCGCCTGGATTGACCATGGGGGCGGTAGTTTTAATAGTTTGTTTATCATTGTAATTTAATCGTTTTAGCTGTTCTTTGTAATTTAGACTTGTTTTATTCATATTTTATTGTATATGTTCTTTTTATGTCGCCAGCCCTGAGTCCTTCGAGAAGGCGGCATACAAGTCTAAATAAATAAATAAATAAATAAATAAATAAATAAATAATAGAATTGGAAGGGACCCCACAAGGTCATCTAGTCCAACCCCCATTTGTGAAACCTTTAAGCATCTTATATACAATTTTATTTTTGAATTTACTTATTTCTAACAACTCTACCCTTTCTATTTTTCATACATTACTTCTCTAATCTCTTCAACATTTTCAAATTTCATAAGAAGAGTGTGTTCATTTACATCATTCACTATCATCATATGTTTATCTTTATCTTTTGGGACAGTTATCATAACTTCAATAGTGCTCTGTACTACATTCCTTATCAGAAATATAAGACATGATAAACAGATCAAACCCAACATAACCATACCTGCCATAAATAAGGCTTGCTTTCAATTATTAAAAATTCCCCCCAAAAATCCTTCATTATCCAATAACCCCGTCCACATGAGCTATTTTTCTTAGCAAATAATCCAGTACCAATCTGTGAAAATTATTAAAGGTTCTTGTTCCCCTCCCATCGTCCATTCTACACAACTCCACCATTTACACCTTACTGTACTTCCATCTATTGCAGTATAAATATTGGCTGCTTTACATATATCAAAAATTGCAAAGAAAGGGGATCCCAAATCATGTTTCTGCCCTAACCATTTTTGATTTCTTCTTCCCCTACTTCTTATTTGCAAAGCCCATTGTATACCTTTTGTGATTTTACCTGTTGTGCTGGTAATAGTTATGCATTCTTCACATTCTTGTTGTAAACCCTCCAAAACTCCAATAGTTCCCCAGAACATTAAAATCTGAGTCATTCTGCGATAAGATCAATAATTACAATATCACACCCTTCCTTACACACAGCGTGATATGGGTGCACACAGTCTAGACAATGAATACAACAGAAACACTCACACTGACATATGCAATCACAGAATCAACACATCGGGGAGGGGTATAGCCTCTGTCTCTTCTCTCTGATCTTTTTGGACACATTATAGGAATTCACTCTTTCCTGGCCCGATAAGCCACCCAGGCCCACAATATTACCAAAGCTATACTTCTCCCAATTCCAATCCACTCACCAGCATCATGCATCAGTCTCTGTGAACTGGTAAATTCTCTCCTTTCAAAATATCCTTTACCAGTTTCTCGAAGTCCCCACTACACATATTACAAATATCAGCATGAAAATTTCTTAAAAGAGAAGTTGACTTGAAAAGGTCTTTTTCCCATTATCTATTTTTACTTAACATGATTGAACCTTATTTTTAATGTTTAACACCACGTATATGGGTTTCCACTCCTTCTCCCAGCTCCGGGTTTTACTTCTCCACTGGATTGGGACTCACCACCTCTTTTCAGCTCCTTCCACTCAAATTAAGAACCTATGGGGGCAAATCTCATCAGTTATTAGTTTATTGTTTCTGCAAGGTTAACTTCAGTGGGTCCCATGCAAAATGCTGGTCCAGGTGGTCGGTGTAGACACAGGGCCTTTTACGTGAGTGTTGTGCGTCAAACTCTTCTTGGCCATCCGGATTGCGGTTTCGGAGGTAAGTAGTCCTTCCCATTTCAGGGTTAACTTCTCCTCCTTCCTACTCCGGATCAGCACCCAATCACCGTGGTGGAATTTATGGACTGGAAATTTCAAAGGTGGTTAAGCCAAAAGTCCTTGTTTCCTGAGAAATTCAAAATATCTGGACAGTTTATGTACATATTGCTTCCAATGTCTTTTCTAGGTTGGGTCCGTATTCTCAATAGGGCTAAAGAAAGACATTTTTAGTCCATGGCATATGTGTTTCCAATATTAATTTGATCTAACAATACTCTTGACCCCACTGTTGTTGAAGCATTACTGCAGGGAAAAGCTTCCACCCCCCTCTGTAAGGTGGTCTACTATGACCAATAAATATTTTACTCCCCCCACCTTTGGCAATTCCATAAGATCTGCTTGAATACACTTAAAGGGTCTTAAAGCTGGTGGCCTTCCACCAATCTGTTGTTTTCTGACAGCTTGTTTGTTTACCTTTTTACAAATAAAACATTTGTCTATTACTGATTTTGCTACAGGGTATATTCCAATACAACCATAACATTTCAAAAATTCATCTACAATGGCTTGAATTCCCCAATGACTCCCTTCATGTAGTTTTTCCATCAACTCTCGTGCAATTGGTTTACTTATTATTTGTCTTCCATCTGGGAGAAACCACTTTCCCTTCTCCCCCTCCTGTCCTCCTATTTGTTGTAATTCTTTTTGTTCTTTTTCAGTGAACACAGGAATTTCTCCCACTGATTCTAACACAGGAATTAATACCTCCATTCTCTCCACACTCGCAGCCAATTTTGCCTCCTAATCAGCAATCCGATTACCTATGTTCTCAAATGATGTCCCTTTTCGGTGTGCATTCACATGTGTCACTGCTATTTTTCTAGGTTTTTGTAAGGGAGTCATATTTCCTTTATCAGGGTTTCATGTACTAGTTCCTTTCCCTTGCTGTTTATCATTCCTCTTTCCACCCAAACTTGCCAAAAGTATGCACCATTCCAAACGCAAACATAGAGCTTGATTTAGTGCATACAATCCACAAGCCTGAACAGACCAGCTTCGAGGCAGGACCCCGCCCCCTTGCTTCCAGGATCTCTTCAGTATGTTTTTCCGTGCTCCTCCCTCTACCATAGAAGAACCATCTATAAACATTGCCTCTCCTTTCTCAAGGGGGTGTTCCTCCAAATCAAATCTTATTTTAGTTTGTAAGTCTATTACTTCAGAACAGTAATGTTCTAATCCATATTGATCCACTGATCTAGTGTTGGCTAAGAAATGTGCTGGATTCAAATTATGATCTGTAGTTAAAACCAAATCTGTCTACAATTCCCAGTAAAAATATCTCAGGTTTCAAGTCTATATGTTGTTGTATCATTTTTTCCAACCATTTTCCATTTTTTCCAGAGACATTCAGCAAAGAATTGAAATATCTGATTGTTAATGTATTAACAGCTGCTAGAATTGTATTTGCTAAAAACTGGAGAAATGACAAGATACCTGCGCAGGAGGAAGTGATTAAGAAAATTTTGGACTGTGCCGAAATGAGCAGATTAACATTTGAAATTAGAGATCAAGAAGAAAAACCGTTTTATAAGATATGGAGTATGTTTTATCAATGGTTAGATAAAAAAGCTTGGTAATATATGGATATAATGGAGATAAATTGTTGAATGAAAATATAATATAGAGATTATAATACTGTAAAGAGTTGGTTAATGAAATAAATAGATAATTGAAATGCATAATTTTTTTTCTTTGAGATCTATTTAAATAGAAAATAGGTGGTTGTACCTTTCTTTTTTCTTTCTATTACTTTTTGTTTGCATTGTATAGTTTTTTTCTGTAATAGAGAGTATTGATGGTGAGGAGATGGCACTGAGATTTGTGACCGACCGACACACTTGAAATTGTTATTGGTTTATGTTTTTATGTTTGTTTGTCTTGTTTGTCTTTGGAAAATAATAAAAAAAATTATTAAAAAAAAAACAAATCTGTCTGCTTACGTCTCCCTGCTTTTTGCTGGAGAATGGTTCTGACTTAATGTGGGGTGCTCACAATGAGGGCTCCCCCAAAGGTCAATTTTCCATTATTTTTGACACGAATGCTACAGGCTTCCGTTGTCCTGCCCAGTCCTCAGCCAACACACCTTGTGCAATTCTATTCTCTGTGTTTACGAAGAGATGGAATGGCTTTTCCAAATTTGGCAAACTTAACACAGGAGCCTTGGTTAAGGCTTATTTCAAATTTTCAAAGCTTCCTCTTTCATTTCCCTCCCACTACATATTCCAAGGTTCAGATTCAATTAACCTTGCATACAGGGGTTTGGTAGGATAGTCTGCAGTATCCCACCAAGCCTAAGAATTTCCTGAGTTCTTGCTTGTTTTTAGGTAAGGGTTGGGATGCCACCCCTTCTATTCTTTTATAGAAATAGAGTACTGCTTTTGCCTAACTACTTCATTTGGGTTCTTGAGTGTTATTTTAAGTGGGGTTCAAAACCCTCATAGGAATTGTCTCTACTGGCCCAAATTCAAATTTCAATTGAAGATCTGCTAGGAAATCCCTTCCCAGCAAGTTAACACCTGCTTCTGGTATATATATATATACCTCTATCTTTTTATTTTGTCCTTTTATTCCCAATTAGAGGGGGGTTAATTTGGGTACTTCAAATCGTTACCTTTTACTCCAAATACTCTTAATACTTTGTCCACTTAATTTCATCTCTTCAGTTAATACTGATATCAAAGTTCTCGCTGCCCCAGTGTCAATTAAAAACACAACTTCCTCTTCCTTAGGTCCCACTTAATTTCATCTTATCCCTTCATATTATACACTTGCGCCTCCCTTCTTTGGGTCGGGCAGTTTTTCTTGAAATGTCCAGGCTGGCCACACTCAAAACATCTCACTCTGTCCTCCCTGCCCATACCACCACGTCCTCTTTCCCTTATCACTCCCTGGTTCCACCCTATCATTCCCTCATTTCTACTGCCCCCACTTTCTCTAACTCCTTCTTCTCCTACCACTGCCATCATGGCTTCCAAGTCAGCACAAATCTGTGCAAATAACTTTCTAGCTAGCTAGACCAAAGTCGGTCTCTTCCTTCTATTACTTTCTTTGCCCATCTATAACCAAATTAATCCTTTCCCCAAGGGGATATCCATCAAATCAAGTCTAACCCTAGACTATAACACAACTACCCCAACACAATAATGTTCTTTTATTCTTGACAGATAGCTCATTTAACAACAACTTCAGCAGATAACAGATAATCAGAGTTGGAAGGGACCTTGTAGGTCATCTAGTCCAACACCCCTCCCAAGCAGGAGACCCTACACTATTTCTGAAAAATGGCAGTCCAAAGTTTCAAGTGATGACACTCTCTTTCTACCTGTTGTAATTTCTAACTCATCTCTGTAACAATTCCTAAAAGGGCAACAACTTGTGTTGCTAACAAATGACTCTTAAACATCCATAAGGCACACAGACATAAAGACATAAAAAAGAGTGGTAAGAAGAACAACTTAGATAAAACAAACAATCTAAATGAGGTATTTTGAGTCAAATGCTCTAAAATATATTTGGGAAACAGTGTCCTTTCTTTGAGCAAAATATGGATTAACAGCATATACAAATTTCTGCTATTCCACTTTTTGATTCTCTGCTGAGCCAAGCTACTGGAAACTGTTCAGGAAGACCCAAAGATAGAGCTAGACAAACTGCCAACCCAATAGCCATCTAAGTCGTCATTGAAATAACCTCACAGCAATGACTATCTTTGCAAGCTGTGTAACCTATAAAAAGTTATTTTCCAGCCCCGCCTTTCTTGTTTCTCTTGCTCTTTCAAGGCAAAAAGTCCTTGAGCAAGAGAAAGAAGAATTAACAACTGAGGACAAGAAAAAAAACGTTTAAAATACTACACAGAAATCTCACCTCTTTCTCCACTCAGCAGCCTTTCAACAAAATAATTCTCTCTCTTCAGTAAATCATACACATTTCTCCATGGGACCTTTCTCATTTCCTTTTAATCTGGGATGGTGGTCAACACACAGACATTTACATCAACTTTTTACCATCAACATACTCATATTTGTACTGGAATCAGACTGCTTGCATAAACAATTTCTCACACAAAAATTTCATTTCATTCTTTCTCCAAGCAAACCAGTCATTACTTACAATTCTTTTCTAGGACATATTCTTACAAATTATTACAGGCAAAATAATCATTTGTTCCCAATCAGGGCCAACTTAAATTTTCATCCTCCCACCAAACAAAAGAACACAAATTTACGATATCTTCTTGATTTATACCCAATTTAGTAATTAATTTTACTGTATGGAGCAGCTTCCCAACCTCTAAGTATTTTTCCCTAAATGACTACTCAGGTCTATTTACAATTTGGGATTATTCCTAATTGTTTTAGTGAATGCCTCACTTTTACTTGAAGTTATACCCAAAACATCTCCTTAAGCACTAAATAATTAAAAGGGATTAAAGATAAAAAAAATTAAATAAATAAAAAAAACCTAAATTGTTACTATGTGTCTCTGCCCTGGGCATGTTCTCTTTGTAGCTTGAATCTCCCAGCAGAAGCTGGCTTTTTCACACATCATTTGTCAGGGCTCTCAAGAGCAAGTTTGAACTACACTTCTCTTTCACACTTTTCTCTTGGGACCCACCAGAATTGCCATGGTTAATTACCAGACTGGAGCAATCCTTACCAACTTGTTCCAGTGAGACCTTCTTACACACACAGTTGGCACCTGGCCAGAGCAAAAGACACCCCTCACTGCCACTGAAGGTCTGTCTCTGCCCTGGACAGCCTGAATCTCCCAGCAGAAGCTGGCTTCTTTTAAAGATCCAAACTCTTCTCTATCAACCCTGAACCTCCCAGCAAACGCTGGCTTATATTTAAAGATCAAGATTTATAGAGACCTTTATTCGACCTTCAATACAGCCCAAGGACTGCTAGGGTCATCTCCATACACCTCCCACACAAGTCTCAGATTCTCACAGCCCTACCTAACCCTCTTAACTGCCAAGGCAATATTTAAGTTCACTTTTCTTACTTTGGTCTGTGCACAGAGTTGCCCAGTTGTTTCCAGCAATCCCGTAAACCTGGTCCCCTTTCTTCTCTTTCTGTTTTCAACCGACCTCTATTTTAAACACAGATCTGTGTCTTGTTCCATGCTCCTGAACAGCAGAGCTGTCTGTGGACCATTGAAATCAATGCGGCATGCCTTCCTCACCAACTCTGCCATCCAGGGCATCAGAAGAGAGCAGTTGCCCGCATTCTCCACCAATTGTTGGAATTAACTCAAAGCCAACAAAAAAACCTTGGATCGTTGAAAACAAAGAGGATTTATTAAAAAGAAATATTAGACGGTTTGCAAAGCGCCGGTGGTCTTTAGAACCTCAAAAAACAGGTTCAAATCAAAAGCCACCCCTTTAGAACCTCAAAACTTGTGAATTGGTTTAATCTCTTTTTAATTATTTATTGTTGTTGCTTTTAGTTGTGAGCCGCCCCGAGTCTTCGGAGATGGGGCGGCATACAAGTCCAATCAATCAATCAATCAATCAATAAATAAATAAAAAAAAACATACTTTATATATAGTTTCATCTCGTCGCCCAAGTTCCCTCCTTCTTGAGACTCATTCCCTCTCAAGTTCAAACTCATTGGATTTGCTCTCAGGTGTTGCAGCTAATCCCAGGATGTCTCCAGGGAGAATTGTCTCCTTCCATTATGTTCTCATCCATACCCCTCCGTACCTCTTACTTTGGCTGCCCACGTGGCATCTTTCCTTAGCATTAAGGAATGTAGCATCCCCTCATCAGGGCCTCTTTCTAAGCTCATCATATACTACCATTTTTCCAAAGAGATTATAACAACCCCCCGAACATAATAATAATATAAAAGGCATATACATAAGATAAAAATATAGAAAGGCTTAACAATGGAGCATGTCAAAAGTATAAAAGCAAAGCATGTATATACAGGGAAATATATTTCATTTGATAACAGATTAATAGAATTGGAAGGGACTCTGCAAGGTCATCTAGTCCAACCCCCATTTGTGAAAACTTTAAGCATCTTATATACCATTTTATTTTATTTTTTAAAAAGTTTTTATTTTAAGACAAACATACAAACAAAACTTAAAAACATAAAAACCATCTTCCATTTTACAGTGTGTCAGTTGGTTACAGATCCTTTGTGTTATCCTTCCATAGTCATCACTCACAATTTATAAAAAAGATTCTCATATTATCAATATAAAACATTCTTATATATTTATCAATTATTATTTATACACGACTAAACTATTTCATCATTTATACAAGATATTCTCAATTTCATTATAAAGTTTATATTATACTTTCATCCAATGGTTATATATGTCTATATTATATTTTATATCAATCCATTAAATTTCTATTACAAAATTATATTATCTATTACATTACCAAGTCTTTTTATCCAACCATTGATAAAACAAGTCCCATATATTATAAAATTGTTTATCTTCTTGATCTCTAATTTCAAATGTCAATTTACTCATTTCAGCACAATCCATAATTTTCTTAATAACTTCCTCCTGCATAGGTATTTTATCGTTTTTCCAATTCTTAGCAAATACAATTCTAGCTGCTGTTAAAACATTTACAATCAAATATTTCAACTCTTTGTTTTAAATATCTGGTATAATTCCCAATATAAATATTTCTGGTTTCAAGTCTATATGTTGTTTTACCATTTTTTTCCAACCACGTGTGGATTTTAGTCCAATATCTTTTTGCATCCGAACACATCCACCACATATCGTAATACGAGCCAGGTATCTGATGACATTTCCAACATTTATCCGATTTATTCTTAAACATTCTTGCAATTCTCATTGGGGGTAAGTGCCACCTGTAAAACATCTTATACAAATTTTCTTTATAAGCAGTTGACATTGTCATTTTATAATTCTGAGACCATAGTTTTTGCCATTTCTCTAAATCAATCCCATATCCAAAATTTTTCCCCCAAGCAATCATTGTTTCTTTAACTTGTTCTTCTTCCATTTTAAATTCTAATAAATGTTCATAAAGTTTTTTAATTACCTTTTCATCAGTATCCATCAAAATTTTATCTAACTCAGTCAACTTATCATAAATAACTTCTATTTTAAAATCTTTATCAAATCTAGATTGTACTTGCAAATATGAAAACCAATTCATTTTTATACCTTGTTCTTCCAATGCTTGCATAGATTGAAATTCACTCTTTTCATTCAATATCTCACCATATCTAACTGTTTGTTCCTTTTTGTATATTACTGGGTATGAAAAAGCTTCGATAGTAGATATCCATAATGGAATTTTTAAATAGTATTACTTTTTAATCTTCTCCCAATTTAAAAACAAAGCCTCTCGAATATAATGTCTTCTAAAGTACCCTTGTGTTTTAGTTCCCTTATACCAAAGGAATGCATGCCACCCCAATAGCAGGTCATGTCCTTCTAAAGTCAGTAGTCTACTATTCCTTAGTGTTATCCATTCTTTTACCCACATCAAATTTGCCGCCTGATAGTATAATTCCCAATAGGGCAATGCAAACCCTCCTCTTATTCTTGCATCCTGTAACAGCTTAAGTTTTATTCTTGCTTTTTTGCCTTGCCATATGTATTTCAACACAATTTTTTAAAAAATCTTCAAAAAACTCTTTCCCTAATCTAATTGGAATTGTCTGGAATAAATATAAAATTCATCTTAATTGTTGATATTCTCCCAATCAAAGATAGTTGTAAATTTTTCCATTTTTCCAAATCTGTTGCTATCTGCTGCTTTAGTTTAATGTAATTGTCCTCCTTCAGTGTACTACATCTTGATGTAATGTGTATCCCTAAATACTTAACCTTGCTTGCAACCTGTATTTCTAGAACTTCTTCCAACTCTTTCTTTCGTCTCACTAACATATTCTTTGTTAGTATCTTTGTTTTATCTTTATTAATTTTCAAACCTGCTACCTTTCCATACTCTTCTATCCTTTCTATTAATTTAGGTGCTGATTCCAATGGATCCTCTAGTATAAATACCAGGTCGTCTGCAAAAGCTTGTAACTTATACTCTTCTTTTTTAATTTTCATTCCTTTTATTTCTTTATCTTCTCTATTGGTTTGCGCATGCCCGAAGATGGTGGCCTGTGAGTGAATGAGCTCTGGAGGAATGGGGGTTTTTTGTCGGCCTGCTGGGGAAGAGGGCTGGTGCAGTCTTCCTTCGACCCCTCGGGCTTGTTCCTTAGGAACCTGGCTGTCTGGGGGGTCGGAGATGGTCGTGTGCCAATCGGGGGTGTAGAGCTGCCGGGCTGTTATCCCAGCACCCGATCGGCTTGTTGTTCGCAGCACAGCGCGGAAGATGGTGGCGGCAGCTTCCACGGTGGTCGGAGATGGTAGCGGAGACAGCATCAGAGCGGTCGGTGGCAGTGGCTATAAGCGACGGAGGTAAGAGCTTCGTTGCTGCCAGTTTTGTAAGGGTGAGAGCCTCACGAAGAATGATGGTTGTGGAGGGCGGGGGCGAGGACAATGTAGCTGAGAAGGCAAGTAATATCCTTGGAGGCACTACTGACAATGGAGAGAAGGAAGATCAGGGCGGTGGCTCTGGAAGGCAGCGGTTTGGCCTGGTGACCGGCAATGACCAGGCAGGGGCTGAAGGAGTCTCTAGTCATCGGAGGAGGAGCCCCTTGTGGAGGTCGGAGTCCTGGGCCTTAGGCCTTCATCTACTGCTGCCTGGGAGTCGCTGCCTGGACTGGTGGAGAGCTTTGGGGGGCGGACTCCTGATCCGCCCTAGAAGTCTCTCGGTCCCCTTCATTGGAGGTTGTGGGGGCAGGACCCAATTTGGTTCTTGCTGGTGGTCCTTTCAGCTTCTACTATGTCCCTGTTCTCCTCAACCGATAACTCCATCTATTCCATGGACATCTCTGGATTCTGTTATTTGCACATCTCTGAACTTTGTGACTCTGCATTTTATTACTCTGCACTTTAAAAACCTTTGATATCTATTGCTGCTTTAATCAAATTCCCCTTCTCTGTTGTCACCAACCATCGTCCTTGACTATGGTTTGGGCCTGCTGTTGTGAGAGAACAGCAGGCTGCCTCGTTGTTCCAGCCCGGTGGTAACCACCATGGTGGGAGAGTGGTGGTTGGACCATATTTTCATCTGGCCTCCCCCCGAAGAGACCCTTCAGGGGTCACGACATGATACCTGTTGGTGCTGGTTTCAAGGACTGGAGACGATGATAACGACTTTTAATTTTAATATATTTTAACATCATTGTAATTATCTGTGGCCGTTTTTATCTTCCCTATCCTCTGTGCTTTTAATTTTTATCACGATACTGGCTTATTCACCTATGGAGTTGTGGGCCTACAGGACTGTTCCCTTGTCCTTAGTATGGCCCGTGGGGGTATCAAGAGCTTACCTTTATGACAGATTGTTAGATCTCGAGAGGTGGCATTGCACGACCAAGGGGGGTATTTTTAAATTGGGTAAAGGGAAACTTTTAAATTTTTTGCTTCGTCGTTTTAAAGGGTTAGGGAGGGGGGAGGGTTGTCTGTCTGGGCAAGTAGTTGATCAATTTTCACCCAGACAGGAAGGAACTCAGTTCAGCTCAACTGGGGACTGCACTGTGGGGGGGGGAGGGGGGCCGTCGTACTCCGGAGGATGAGGCGGGGATGCCGATCCCCAGGGTGATCGAACTTGGGGGATGGAGAGGCGGGGAGTCATATCGCGTGAAGGGAGGAGGCCATGGACCTGGCCTGCATCACTGAGACCTGGTTGGGGCCGGAGGGTGGAGTGCCTCTGGTTGGTTTATGCGCCCCAGGTTTTCAGATTTTACACAGACCACACGCTCAGGGGAGGGGTGGGGGGGTCGCTGTTATCCGGGAGACCTTGATTCCAAGGGAGGTCACCATTCCACAGATAGGCGGGTGTGAAGCTCTCCTTTTGAGGTTGGGGCCTGGTGGTCGGTTGGGCCTGTTGCTGATATACTTATCCCCCAACTATGTGGCAACGGCCCTGCCTGGGCTGCTTGATGCCCTCTCGGGAGTGGCGGTGGAGTTCCCAAGCCTTTTGGTTTTGGGCGACTTCAACCTGCCCTCCCTGGGGGAGATGTCGGGACTGGCCCAGGAGTTCATGGCTTCCATGGCGGCTATGGAACTGACCCAAATAATACAGGCCCCCACACATGAGGGGGGCAACACACTCAACCTTGTTTTTGTCTCGGAACGTTGGCACAGTGATCTGGGGGTGGCCACCGTGAATGTCCAACCCATAGCATGGTCAGATCACTATCTCTTGCGGCTGGTCTTCCAACAAGCAGCCCCACACTGTTGGGATGAGAAGCCACTGAGATGGTTCCGCCCCAGACGTCTGATGGACCCTGAAAGGTTCCAGACAGAACTGGGGTTTCTGCCCGCCTCCCTTATCCACAGCTCGGCCGAGGTACTGGCAGCCACCTGGCAACAGGCGGCCACTGAGGCCCTCGACCGAGTTGTCCCCTTGCGTCCCCTCACTCGCCGCAGATCCCAGATGGCTCCTTGGTTCACGGAGGAGCTCAGAGAGATGAAGCGGCGTAGGAGGGGGTTAAAGAGCAGGTGGAGGTCGACCCACTCTGAATCCGACCAAGCCCAGCTAAGAGCCTATATTAGGACTTATCTGGTAGCTGTGGGGACGGCGAAGAGGTCATACCTCTCCGCTCTCATAGTGTCCGCAGATGACCGCCCAGCTGCTCTGTTTAGGGTCACCCGCTCCCTCTTACATCGGGGGGCGGGGTTGGACCCTATGCAGGGTAGGGCTGAGGAATTTGGTCAGTATCTGTTGGATAAGATTGCTCGGATTCGGGAGGGGTTGGACTCTAATTTGCAGTGGTCTGAGGAGGGAGGTGCAAGAAGTCCAGCCGATATCATCTGGGCTGAGTTTGATCCTGTTTCCGAGGATGAAGTGGACAGGATTATGCGACGTTTGAGTTCCACCACATGTTTGTTGGATCCGTGCCCTTCCTGGATGGTGTATGCCGCCAGGGAGGTCACGTGCGTCTGGCTCCGGGCAGTAGTCAATGCTTCATTAAGGGAGGGCTCTTTCCCCGCCGTATTGAACAACTTCCGTCCAGTCTCCAACCTTCGCTTATTAGCTTATTAGAGAAGGTTGTTGAGAGTGTGGTGGCTCAACAGTTTCTGCTTTTCCTGGATGAAGCGGACTATCTAGATCCCTATCAATCGGGCTTCGGCCGGGTTCAGTACAGAATGGCATTGGTCGCACTGGTGGATGATCTCTGGAGGCGGGGACAGAGGTTTTTCTCTGTCCTGGTCCTATTAGATCTCTCGGCGCTTTTGATACCATCGACCATGGTATCTATTGCGGCGCTTGAGGGGTTGGGAGTGGGAGGCACTGTTTTGCAGTGGTTCTCCTCCTACATCTCAGGGCGTTCACAATGGTGTTGGCAGGGGGCAGAGGCGGCCCACAAGGGCTCTCATGTGTGGGGTCCGCAGGGTCGGTCCTCTCCCTCCTCCTGTTCAACATCTATATGAAGCCGCTGGGTGAGTTCATCGGGGTTTGGGGTGAGTATCATCAGTATGCTGATGATACCCAGTTATACATCTCTACCCCAAACCAAATCAGTGATGCCCTCTCTGTGATGTCCCGTTGTCTGGATGCAGTACGGATCTGGATGGGCAGGAACAAACTACAGCTCAATCCGGCCAAGACTGAGTGGCTGTGCGTACAGGCATCTCGCTCCAGTGAATATATGCCATGGGGGAGTGGTGTTGCCCCCTGTGGATAGGGCGCGGAACCTGGGGGTTCTCCTGGATTCATGGCTCAGTTTGGAAGAGCAGGTGGGAGCTGTGACCAGGGGGGCCTTTGCCCAGGTTCGGCTGGTTCGTCAGCTGCGCCCTTATCTGGATTGAGATGCCCTTCGCACAATCACTCATGCACTTGTTACGTCCCGACTCAACTACTGCAATGCTCTCTATGTAGGACTGCCCTTGCATACCATCCGGAGGCTCCAGCTGGTGCAGAATGCAGCCGCGCGGGTTGTGATGGGAGTTTCCCGATACTCCCATGTTACGCCCCTCCTGCACGAACTGCATTGGTTGCCGGTTGCCCTCCGGGTGCGATTCAAGGTTCTGACGTTAACATTCAAAGTCCTTCATGGCATGGGTCCGGGGTACTTGCGGGAGCGTCTCCTGCCGATATCAAATACTGGTCGCCCTGTGTGAGCACACAGGCTGTAACTC
This sequence comes from Naja naja, assembly GCA_009733165.1. Classification (NCBI taxonomy): domain Eukaryota; kingdom Metazoa; phylum Chordata; class Lepidosauria; order Squamata; family Elapidae; genus Naja; species Naja naja. The sequence continues at coordinate 25,497 of SOZL01001349.1, forward strand.
CTCGGGGTGCCGTCTGCGCAACAATGTCGGCTGGCGGTGCTCCGGGGAAGGGCCTATTCTGTATCAGCTCCTGCCTTATGGAACCAACTACCTGTTGAGCTCTGGCTGGCTCCCGATCTCTCCTCTTTCCGACGCGATCTAAAAACCTGGTTGTTTTTACAGGCTGGGCTGGACTGATCTCCTGGGGGAGAGGGTGGGTTTTAATTCGATTTTAATTCGGTTTTATAGTTGTATTTTGGCTTGTCTAGTTTAATTTCTTTTTAAATAATTTATTGTTCTGTGGTTTTATCTGTGAGCCGCCCCGAGTCCTTTTGGAGAGTGGCGGCATACAAGTCAAAATAAAATAAATAAAAATAAAAATAAATAGTACACCTATTCAACACTTCTAATGTTAACACAAACAGCAGAGGCGACAGTGGACAACCTTGCCTAGTCCCTTTTCTTATATCTATAGATTCTGACAATTCTCCATTTATCAAGACCCTTGCAGTTTGTTCAGAGTATATAGTCTCAATGGCATTTATAAATTTTTTACCACAGCCCATTTGTGCCAGTTGTAATAACATAAAACGCCAACTCACGTTATCAAAGGCTTTTTGAGCATCTGAAAACATCAAAGCCATTTGCTTTTCAGGGTGTGCCTCATAGTATTCCAGAGTGTCCAGAATTATTCTCATATTATGTTTAATTTGTCTCTGGCAGAAATCCGTTTTGATCAACATGTATAAAGTTATTTAGATATCTTTTCAATCTTTCTGCCAAAATTGAAGCAAAAATTTTATAGTCTGAATTTAGTAGGGAAATAGGTCTATAGTTTTTAACTTGCTGTGAGTCTGTATCTTCCTTCGGTATAAGTGTGATATAAGCTTCTGACCATGTCTTGCGTATTCTCTTCTTTAACATAACTTCATTCATAACTTCTAATAGTTGGAGGTTCAACACCTCCTGAAAAGTCTTGTAAAATTCCACTGGCAGACCATCTGGACCTGGTGCTTTCCCTGTATTTTGTTTCTTTAGAGCTTCTGTTAATTCCATCATTGTTATGTTCCCTTCTAGCATTGTTTCAATGTCTTTCAGTATCTGTGGTAATTTTGCCTTTTGTAAATTTGTTTAATTTTTTCTTCTTGAATGTTTTCTTGATAATACAATTTTCCATAGTAATCTTGTATGATTCTTTTCTTCACTTCCATAGCAGACATATCCTTCTTCATCTATTAAATGACTAATTCTCCTTGATTCTCTTTCCTTTCTAAGTTTATAAGCTAACCATTTTCCTGGTTTATTTGCGTCTTCAAAATAATTCTGTTTAGCATTTTTAAACTTTTGAGCTAACTCCTCTTTTTCCATTAATCCCATTTTATGTTTAGTTATATCCATTTTAATTTTAATGTCTTTTTTTTGTGGAAATTTCTGTAATTCTTTTTCTAATTTTTTATAGTCATCTTCCAGTATTTTGAAAGTCTTTTTCTGTTTAATATTTCTTTTCCTTGTATAGTCAATTATCAAACCTCTTGTATAGGCCTTCATCATGTCCCAGAGATTCTGTAATGATGTATTCTCTTTTTTATTTTCATTTAAAAAAGAATACCAATTCTCTCAATTTTCTGTATAAAATCTTCTTCCTTTAATATCATGTTATTTAAAGTCCATCTAGATCTCGTCTTTTGTCCTTTCCAAGTAACTGTTATTGGATTATGGTCTGCCCAAGTACTTGCTTCTATTTCAATTTCTTGTATATTAGAAAATAAATCAGCTGATGTCCATATCATATCTATTCTTGACCATGATTCATGCCTGTTTGAGTAAAAGGTATATTGCTTATTTCCCATATTTCTCTCTCTCTCTATGCATCTTTTAAATTTATTTCTTCTATCATTTGAAAGAAGGATTTTGGTAGTGTCTTTCTAGCTTTCTTTGTTGCTTTCTGTGTTTTATAATCCAACTGTTCATTAATTATTCCATTGAAGTCTCCCATCATACAGACATTAGCATAGTCCAATTCAATTATTTTCTTATACAATTTCTTGTAAAATTCCTCTTGATTATCATTTGGGGCATATATTGCTATTAAAAGTGTTTGAATGTTATTGTCCATTATTTCCACCATTAAGATCCTTCCATCATCATCTGTATGGATTAATTCTGCCAAAATTGGTCTCTAATATATAGGACCACACCTCTTTTTTTACATTGTGCCAATGACGTAAACAAGTTCCCTACCTTTTTTTGTTTCAATATATATTCATGTTGTTTTTTAATATGTACTTCTTGCAAACAAATTATATCGAACTTTAATTTCTCTAGTTTGTGAAATACTTTCCTTCTTTTAGTAATTGAATTAAGTCCATTTATGTCCATCGTAATCAATTTTCTCTCCTTCATTTTAAACTTTATAAAAGGGTTTTGTTGCTCTAGTAGATCTTACTTTTCTTTGCTCTCTGGGCACACTGCCTACTGCACCTTCTTTTTCTTTTTCAATTACTGCTATACACTCTTTTGAAATTCGATCAAGGACTCTTCTTTTCTTGTATCTTCCTCCTTTCCTCTGATGTATTCATAGTAAAATAATTCTGCCTTTTCAACATATCAATTTGTGTCTTTGTTCCCACAGGTAAACAAGAGACCTCTGGTATCAACCATCTGTCTGTAATTTACTCCTCTTTTAAGCAACTCTTTAGTCAGAAAAAGATACTTCTATTCTCATCTCTCACTCTTCTTGTACCGTTTCAGCACACAATTTCTTTATCTTTATACTTTACTCTTCTCTCTTGCACTTGCAGTATTTGTGTTTTAATAATTTTCTTAGTAAATCTAAATAACCTTCACTTGGTAACTTATTCCTCATTGCATATCTTGTATAGACACAAAACACTTCATCCATTCCATCCATCATTTCTCTTCCAGTTATCTCTAGTGCCTCCACCAGTATTTCTGTCATTTTTTCAGCAAGGTTTCACCCTTTACTTCCTCACATTTTGAAATCTCAGGTAAGATTCTGACCTGTCTATCTTCCCATCTCAATGTTCACTCTGCCTTTTTCAACTTGCTCAATCTAGTATTGATATCTCCAATTTCTTGTCTCTTTGTTCTTCTTGTTCTTCAATTTTCTGACCTTCCTCATATTTCATCATCATTGTTGAATATTTTCCACTTTCTCATCTGTCCTTCAATTTTCTGTTGAATATTTTCTCAACTTTCCATCTGTCTTTTCCATTCTTTTCTCAATATTCTCTATCTCTTTTCAATATTATCTGTTTTTACTTGTAAATTTTGGATTCCTTGCATAATCATCTGTAATGTCATTCCTTCTCCTTTCCTCTTCCTGTGCAATATCATCTTATGATGTTTGTTCCCCCGTGGTTGGGAGGAGGAAGGAGTGGTATTTGAGAAACTGGAGCTGTTGCTTTTCTACTCATTTTATAATTATTTTCAAATAAAAAAGTCAAAAA
>SOZL01001350.1:8553-31486 GCA_009733165.1 Naja naja
AGAGTCCCATCTCTCTTGGCCGGAAGTTTATGACTTAAGGTGGACCTCAGTTATTTACCAAGGCGCCTTTCTTTCCTTAACTGCAGTGGCTGTGCTGGCTGGGGAAGACGGGACCTGTAGTGACCACTGCCCTTTCATGAGCTCCAGAAACTAAGGGATGCACAATCCCATAAATATATTGACTGGGTTTTCGATCACTTGCTAAACCATGTCTCTTTTAACCATGGCTTCTTTACAACCCCAATGTTCTCATGGCACCAAAGGAAAATGCCCAACATTCAGGGTTAGGGAAGAGCTAGAGAAAATGGGCTCTGCAGGAGTGGAACAATGGATCCAACCAAGAGGCTTTTTGTGATGGGGAAGGATCTGCTTCTGGGCTCCCACCCAAAGGCTGAAATCCGTGTGGGTTGCCCTCCAGTTTCTGCCCAATGTCCTTGAGTCACCCCAAAGAGAGGAATGAAAAGCCTACACGCTTCTGCAGAAGTGGTGTTCTTGGAAAAAGGTGGGGACCATGCCAGATCCCGTTGGTGTATTGAAGATCCATAGCTCCAAAGAGCTCTGCAGGAGTGGAACAACGGATCCAACCGAGAGGCTGTTTTGTGATGGGGAAGGATCTGCTTCTGGGCTCCCTTCCCAAGGCCTGAAAGGTTTGCGGGCTTCCTAGGAGTCTCAAATTTCTCTGGGCAGCATTGAACCAGCCAGGCCTCTGGGTTCCAGTCTCTCTTCATGGGGGGAGGGCATCTTTTTGAAGAGAAGCTGAAGATTCGAAACCGGTCTCAGATATTTATTGAAGGACTCTTCCAATCCATCACTGGAATTAGCCATGCTGCCTGGGAAAATTGGGACCTGCAGTTAGCACGGTCTGATCAGCGGCTCCAGAAAGTAGATCCCACTCTAAGCCAGTGCTTTGAATGGCAACACATCCTAATCAACATAGTGATTGGGTAGGTCGTTGCTAAACCGTGTCTCCTTTAACCATGGCTTCTTCTCCAACCCCAGTGTTCTCACAGCACCAAGGAAAACTGCCCAACATTCAGGGTAGCAGGAAGACCTAGAGCAAAGGACTCTGCAGGAGTGGAATAACGGATCCAACCGAGAGGCTGTTTTGTGATGGGGAAGGATCTGCTTCTGGGCTCCCTTCCCAAGGCCTGAAAGGTTTGCGGGCTTCCTAGGAGTCTCAAATTTCTCTTGGGCAGCATTGAACCAGCCAGGCCTCTGGGTTCCAGTCTCTCTTCATGGGGGAGAGCATCTTTTGAAGAGAAGCTGAAGATTCGAACTCTGGTCTCAGATATTTATTGAAGGACTCTTCCAATCCATCACTGGAATTAGCCATGCTGCCTGGGAAAATTGGGACCTGCAGTTAGCACCATCTGATCAGCGGCTCCAGAAAGTAGATCCCACTCTAAGCCAGTGCTTTGAATGGCAACACATCCTAATCAACATAGTGATTGGCGTTAGGTCGCTTGCTAAACCGTGTCTCCTTTAACCATGGCTTCTTTTACCAGCCCCAATGTTCTCACGGCACCAAAGAAAAACTAACCCAACATTCAGGGTTAGCAGGATGGATGAAGCAAGCCAGGGACTCCCTAAGCCTCTCTAGAGCCAAGCTCAGGACACAACCAGATACAAATCCAGAAACAAACCCCACAAAAGGTGGGAAACCAGAGTTTCAGAACAAAGTTTATTGCCAATCGCCCCTACCGAGAAGCAGGTTCAGCTATACATCCAGTTCCACTGACTGGACCAGGTGATCCAACCCAGATGCAGTTTTGTGATGTGGGAGGATCCACTTCTGGGCTCCCTCTCAAATGTTTGGGGCTATCTGAGGAGCTTCCCATTTCCAATTTGGGTCACCCAAAGCAGGTCCCTGCTGAGAGGGTGGAGAAGTCTACGCCACCAGTTGAATTAGGAGGCCTCCTGCCCAACACTTTCCCTGGTGGCCGAATGGGTTGCAGGTTTTGGATCTCCGTTCTAGAACCAGACCGGAAAAGCCAGGAGGGAGAGCAAGACCAGCCCTGTTATTGGCCTTGGATCTCTTTGCCCTCCTCGCCTTCTCGTCCCCAGATACCCCTTGCCCCCATTGGTGGGAGGCACAGTGAGATTCCTTTCTACATGTATTCGGACCTCCGGGATGCCAAGCGCTCTTGGGCCTCATAGACGATGCACCCTGGAAGACCTCCGTGAAGTCTGCCACATGCTCCTTGCTGTAATCATCCGCTTCTTCCACTCGTGCCTCTCGCAGCTCTGACTTTGGCCCATTTTCCTGATGGGAGGAAGAAACAAGAGCTCAGTGTGAAGTGCACAATCCCCCCCAAAGTAATGTGTATTCATGGTTCTCGAACTCCACCACTCCTTCTCGTCTTCCCTGCCCCGCCAGCATTTTGCCCGAGTCGGTGGGACAATCTGTCCTTATGTGGATTCGGGCCTCCGAGATTCCAGGCCCTTGTGGGGCCAAATAGCTGGACTGGGGCGCCCCTCAAAAGCCTCGGTGAATCCAGCCACATGCTCCTTGGTATAAATCGTCTGCTTCTTCCGCTCACCTCTCGTTGCTTCGACTTTGGCCCATTTTTCTGAAGAGAGGAAGTTTAGTTAGTTTAGCGTAGTTTATCTGGACTGATAGGCTGCCGTCTCTCCCGAAGGATGCAGGGCGGTGTACATAAAACGAACAATACAAAAATTAAAACAATTTAAAAAATATTAAATTACAGCCGAATAAACATTCCAAGTTAAAACCCCGATCCCCTGTCAGTCCAGGCCGGGTTGTGAAAATAACCATGTTTTAAGGTCACGGCGGAAGGAACGGAGATCAGGGGCCAGGCGCAATTCCAGGGGTAACTGGTTCCAGAGGGTGAGCACTCCCACAGAGAAGGCCCTCCCCCTAGGGGCCGCCAGCCTACAATGTTTAGCTGACGGTACCCCCAGGAGGTCCCGTCTGTGGGAGCCCACTGGGAGATTGGTGTTCGACGACGGCAGGAGATGTTCTTGCAAGTACCCCGGATCCAAGCCATATAGGGCTATATAGGTTGTTATCAGCACCTTGAATCTCACATGGAGGGCAACCAGTAGCCAATGCATGTCATGCAGGAGGGGTGTATTATGGGAGAATCGGGACGCTCCCATCACCACGCGCGCGGCTGAATTCTGCACCAGCTGAAGTCTCCGTATGACATGCAAGGGCAGCCCCATATAGAGGGCATTGCAGTAGTCGAGTCTAGAGGTAACGAGCTCATGAGTGACCGTGCGCAGCGCATCCCGGTCCAGATAGGGATGCAACTGGCACACAAGGAGAACCTGTGCAAATGCCCCCGTGGTGACGGCTCCCACCTGCTCCTCCAAACTGAGCTGCACATCCAGGAGGACACCCAAGTTGCGCACCCTATCCACAGGGGGCAACACCTCTCCCCCATGACCAATGGTGGAATCTCTTGGATTATCCCAGATGACGGTACACACAGCCACTCAGTCTTGTTCAGGTTGAACCAGAGCCTGTTCCTCCCCATTCAGACCAGGAAGAAACAGGAGCTCTGCTGCGAGGGTGGAGAAGTCCATGATGCCAGTTGACTTGGGAGGCCTCCTGCCCAACACTTTCCTGGTGGCCGAATGGATTCCACATTTTGGATCTCCAATTCTGGAACCAGACCTGAAAAACCAGGAGGGAGAGCAAGACCAGCCCTGTTATTGGCCTTGGATCTCTCTGCCCTCCTCGCCTTCTTCTCCCCAGATACCCCTTGACCACATTGGTGGGATGCCCAGTGCGATTCCTTCCTCCATGTACTGAGAGCTCCATGTACTCTTGGGCCTCGTAGATGGTGCACCTCAAAGGCCCACATCCTCCATGGTGTAAATCATCCACTTCTTCTTCCACGCGCCTCTCTCAGCTCCGACTTTGGCCCATTTTTCTGAAGGGACAAAAGAAGAAGAGCAGAACCTGAAGCCCAATTTGGCTCTGGAAGGAGACGGGCAGGATTCACGTCTCTAGCCCACGTTCTCTTTTAACCATGGCTTCTTCTACCAACCCCAATGTTCTCACAGCACCAAAGGAAAACTGCCCAACATTCAGGGTTAGCAGGAAGAACTAAGAGCAAAGGACTCTGCAGGAGTGGAACAACGGATCCAACCGAGAGGCTGTTTTGTGATGGGGAAGGATCTGCTTCTGGGCTCCCTTCCCAAGGCCTGAAAGGTTTGCGGGCTTCCTAGGAGTCTCAAATTTCTCTTGGGCAGCATTGAACCAGCCAGGCCTCTGGGTTCCAGTCTCTCTTCATGGGGGAGAGCATCTTTTGAAGAGAAGCTGAAGATTCGAACTCTGGTCTCAGATATTTATTGAAGGACTCTTCCAATCCATCACTGGAATTAGCCATGCTGCCTGGGAAAATTGGGACCTGCAGTTAGCACCGTCTGATCAGCGGCTCCAGAAAGTAGATCCCACTCTAAGCCAGTGCTTTGAATGGCAACACATCCTAATCAACATAGTGATTGGCGTTAGGTCGCTTGCTAAACCGTGTCTCCTTTAACCATGGCTTCTTTTACCAGCCCCAATGTTCTCACAGCAGCAAAGGAAAACTGCCCAACATTCAGGGTTAGCAGGAAGAGCTAAGAGAAAATTGGCTCTGCAGGAGTGGAACAATGGATCCAACCAAGAGGCTTTTTTGTGATGGGGAAGGATCTGCTTCTGGGCTCCCACCCAAAGGCTTAAATCCTTGTGGGTTGCCCTCCAATTTCCTCCCAGTGTCCTTGAGTCACCCCAAAGAGAGGAATGAAAAGCCTACACGCTTCTGCAGAAGTGGGTGTTCTTGGAAAAAGGTGGGGACCACGCCAGATCCCGTTGGTGTATTGGAGATCCATAGCTCCAAAGAGCTCTGCAGGAGTGGAACAATGGATCCAACCGAGAGGCTGTGTTGTGATGGGGAAGGATCTGCTTCTGGGCTCCCTTCCCAAGGCCTGAAAGGTTTGCGGGCATCCTAGGAGTCTCAAATTTCTCTTGGGCAGCATTGAACCAGCCAGGCCTCTGGGTTCCAGTCCTCTTCATGGGGGAGAGCATCTTTTTGAAGAGAAGCTGAAGATTCGAACTCTGGTCTCAGATATTTATTGAAGGACTCTTCCAATCCATCACTGGAATTAGCCATGCTGCCTGGGAAAATTGGGACCTGCAGTTAGCACGGTCTGATCAGCGGCTCCAGAAAGTAGATCCCACTCTAAGCCAGTGCTTTGAATGGCAACACATCCTAATCAACATAGTGATTGGCGTTAGGTCGCTTGCTAAACCGTGTCTCCTTTAACCATGGCTTCTTTTACCAGCCCCAATGTTCTCACGGCACCAAAGAAAAACTAACCCAACATTCAGGGTTAGCAGGATGGATGAAGCAAGCCAGGGACTCCCTAAGCCTCTCTAGAGCCAAGCTCAGGACACAACCAGATACAAATCCAGAAACAAACCCCACAAAAAGGTGGGAAACCAGAGTTTCAGAACAAAGTTTATTGCCAATCGCCCTACGAGAAGCAGGTTCAGCTATACATCCAGTTCCACTGACTGGACCAGGTGATCCAACCCAGATGCAGTTTTGTGATGTGGGAGGATCCACTTCTGGGCTCCCTCTCAAATGTTTGGGGCTATCTGAGGAGCTTCCCATTTCCAATTTGGGTCACCCAAAGCAGGTCCCTGCTGAGAGGGTGGAGAAGTCTACGCCACCAGTTGAATTAGGAGGCCTCCTGCCCAACACTTTCCCTGGTGGCCGAATGGATTCTAGGTTTTGGATCTCTGATTCTAGAACCAGACCTGAAAAACCAGGAGGGAGAGCAAGACCAGCCCTGTTATTGGCCTTGGATCTCTCTGCCCTCCTCGCCTTCTTCTCCCCAGATACCATTGGTGGGAGGCACAGTGAGATTCCTTTCTACATGTATTCAGACCTCCGGGATGCCAGCGCTCTTGGGCCTCATAGACGATGCACCCTGGAAGACCTCCGTGAAGTGTGCCACATGCTCCTTGCTGTAATCATCCGCTTCTTCCACTCGTGCCTCTCGCAGCTCTGACTTTGGCCCATTTTCCTGATGGGAGGAAGAAACAAGAGCTCAGTGTGAAGTGCACAATCCCCCCCAAAGTAATGTGTATTCATGGTTCTCGATCTCCACCACTCCTTCTCGTCTTCCCTGCCCCGCCAGCATTTTGCCGAGTCGGTGGGACAATCTGTCCTTATGTGGATTCGGGCCTCCGAGATTCCAGGCCCTTGTGGGGCCAAATAGCTGGACTGGGGCGCCCCTCAAAAGCCTCGGTGAATCCAGCCACATGCTCCTTGGTATAAATCGTCTGCTTCTTCCGCTCACCTCTCGTTGCTTCGACTTTGGCCCATTTTTCTGAAGAGAGGAAGTTTAGTTAGTTTAGCGTAGTTTATCTGGACTGATAGGCTGCCGTCTCTCCCGAAGGATGCAGGGCGGTGTACATAAAACGAACAATACAAAAATTAAAACAATTTAAAAAATATTAAATTACAGCCGAATAAACATTCCAAGTTAAAACCCCGATCCCCTGTCAGTCCAGGCCGGGTTGTGAAAATAACCATGTTTTAAGGTCACGGCGGAAGGAATGGAGATCAGGGGCCAGGCGCAATTCCAGGGGTAACTGGTTCCAGAGGGTGAGCACTCCCACAGAGAAGGCCCTCCCCCTAGGGGCCGCCAGCCTACAATGTTTAGCTGACGGTACCCCCAGGAGGTCCCGTCTGTGGGAGCCCACTGGGAGATTGGTGTTCGACGACGGCAGGAGATGTTCTTGCAAGTACCCCGGATCCAAGCCATATAGGGCCATATAGGTTGTTATCAGCACCTTGAATCTCACATGGAGGGCAACCAGTAGCCAATGCATGTCATGCAGGAGGGGTGTATTATGGGAGAATCGGGACGCTCCCATCACCACGCGCGCGGCTGAATTCTGCACCAGCTGAAGTCTCCGTATGACATGCAAGGGCAGCCCCATATAGAGGGCATTGCAGTAGTCGAGTCTAGAGGTAACGAGCTCATGAGTGACCGTGCGCAGCGCATCCCGGTCCAGATAGGGATGCAACTGGCACACAAGGAGAACCTGTGCAAATGCCCCCGTGGTGACGGCTCCCACCTGCTCCTCCAAACTGAGCTGCACATCCAGGAGGACACCCAAGTTGCGCACCCTATCCACAGGGGGCAACACCTCTCCCCCATGACCAATGGTGGAATCTCTTGGATTATCCCAGATGACGGTACACACAGCCACTCAGTCTTGTTCAGGTTGAACCAGAGCCTGTTCCTCCCCATTCAGACCAGGAAGAAACAGGAGCTCTGCTGCGAGGGTGGAGAAGTCCATGATGCCAGTTGACTTGGGAGGCCTCCTGCCCAACACTTTCCTGGTGGCCGAATGGATTCCACATTTTGGATCTCCAATTCTGGAACCAGACCTGAAAAACCAGGAGGGAGAGCAAGACCAGCCCTGTTATTGGCCTTGGATCTCTCTGCCCTCCTCGCCTTCTTCTCCCCAGATACCCCTTGACCACATTGGTGGGATGCCCAGTGCGATTCCTTCCTCCATGTACTGAGAGCTCCATGTACTCTTGGGCCTCGTAGATGGTGCACCTCAAAGGCCCACATCCTCCATGGTGTAAATCATCCACTTCTTCTTCCACGCGCCTCTCTCAGCTCCGACTTTGGCCCATTTTTCTGAAGGGACAAAAGAAGAAGAGCAGAACCTGAAGCCCAATTTGGCTCTGGAAGGAGACGGGCAGGATTCACGTCTCTAGCCCACGTTCTCTTTTAACCATGGCTTCTTCTACCAACCCCAATGTTCTCACAGCACCAAAGGAAAACTGCCCAACATTCAGGGTTAGCAGGAAGAACTAAGAGCAAAGGACTCTGCAGGAGTGGAACAACGGATCCAACCGAGAGGCTGTTTTGTGATGGGGAAGGATCTGCTTCTGGGCTCCCTTCCCAAGGCCTGAAAGGTTTGCGGGCATCCTAGGAGTCTCAAATTTCTCTTGGGCAGCATTGAACCAGCCAGGCCTCTGGGTTCCAGTCTCTCTTCATGGGGGAGAGCATCTTTTGAAGAGAAGCTGAAGATTCGAACTCTGGTCTCAGATATTTATTGAAGGACTCTTCCAATCCATCACTGGAATTAGCCATGCTGCCTGGGAAAATTGGGACCTGCAGTTAGCACCATCTGAGCAGCGGCTCCAGAAAGTAGATCCCACTCTAAGCCAGTGCTTTGAATGGCAACACATCCTAATCAACATAGTGATTGGCGTTAGGTCGCTTGCTAAACCGTGTCTCCTTTAACCATGGCTTCTTTTACCAGCCCCAATGTTCTCACGGCACCAAAGAAAAACTAACCCAACATTCAGGGTTAGCAGGATGGATGAAGCAAGCCAGGGACTCCCTAAGCCTCTCTAGAGCCAAGCTCAGGACACAACCAGATACAAATCCAGAAACAAACCCCACAAAAAGGTGGGAAACCAGAGTTTCAGAACAAAGTTTATTGCCAATCGCCCCTACCGAGAAGCAGGTTCAGCTATACATCCAGTTCCACTGACTGGACCAGGTGATCCAACCCAGATGCAGTTTTTTTTTTTTATAAGAAGTTTTATTTTTCCAAAAACACAAACATAACAAACAAACATACAACACATAGATCCATATCAATTTCAAGCATGTCGGTCGGTCAAAAATCACAGTGCCTACCCCTCATTATTCATACTCAATATTACAAAAAAGAAAAGCTATAATCATTATTATTAATCCTTTATCATATTATAATCTCTATATTGTTTCAACAGTTCTTTTTTTTTATTAGAAAAGTTTATTTACAATTTTAAAAAAGACACACAACATACAGACATACAGTCACACGCAAACGTAAATACATCACACATTTCATTTCTTTTTAGTTGCAGATCAGAAATGCATTTTCCCATGTGATATTACAATCATATATAATCATAAATATTTCTTCTAATAATATTCGCTTGATTTGACCTCTTTTAGAATTTTCTCTTATCTCATTTTTCAAATTCTTACATCACCTATTTCTACTATCTCCTGCTTTCTATAAATTTTATTTCAAATAGCACCCTATTTTCCAACATTCCCATTCCTTCGTTTTATGTTCCATCCAGTTGTACCACGTTTCCCATATCTTATAGTAATCTGAATCCTCTTTTCCATTTAATTGAGAGTTAATCTTCCATTTCAACACATTCATACATTTTGTTTATTACTGCTTGATAGACGGAATTGAAGATTCTTTCCATTTTTGCGCTTAAAACAATTCGAGCCGCTGTTAGGAGGTGTGCAATCAGATATTTGTCTTTTGGAGGAAGCTTTTTCTTTATCATTCCAAGTAGGAACAGTTCTGGTTTCCACTCCAGCTCACAGTTCATCACATCCTCAATCCAGTTTTTGATTCCTGTCCAATATTTTTAATTTTGGGGCATGTCCAACCACACATGGTAGTAAGTTCCCATTTTATCCTGACACTTCCAACAATTTGGGTTTGCCTGGGAAATATTTTTGCTAGTCTAGCCGGGGCCAAGTGCCACCTATACATCATTTTGTATTGATTTTCTTTGTACGCCACTGACTTTGTAATTTTAAATTTTCTTCCCAAATCTCTTCCCAATCATTTAGATCCAATTTGTATCCTATATTTTGCTCCCAGGCTACCATTGATCCTTTTACTAATTGTCCTGCTCTTTCCTGTCTAATAGTAATTTATATAATTTGGATATTAATTTTTCTTCTGGTCCAAGATAGGTATCACAGATTTGTATTCTTTGTTTCTATTCCATATTCCTTTATTTATTTATTATTTATTTATTATTTGAACTTATATGCCGTCCCCATCTCCGAAGACTCGGGGGCGGCTTACGAACCTATAAATCCTTATTTATTTATTTATTTATTTATTATTTGAACTTATATGCCCATCTCCAAGACTCGCTTACAACTAAAAAGCAAAGAACAATAAATACATTAAAAACAATTAAATCAAAATTATAAGCCCAAATATTTATAAAATGAGTTAAAAATTTAAAATAACCCTCCCCAAAGGGTCACAGCCCGGGTTGGTCAAATAACCAGGTCTTCAACTCGCGGCGGAAGGTGCGGAGGTCAGGGGCCAGGCGGAGCTCCAAAGGCAGTTGATTCCAGAGGTCAGGGGCAGCAACAGAAAAGGCTCGTCGTCGAGGAACCGCCAGCCGGCATTGGCCCGCCGACGGAACCCCGAGGAGTCCTTGCCTATGAGCTCGAACAGGGCGATCGGTGTTTGACATCGGAAGAAGGCGCCCCTTAAATATTGAGGACCCATGTCGTGAAGGACTTTGTATGTTAACACTAAAACCTTGAATCTCACCCGAGCGCAACGGCAACCAATGCAGGCCGCGCAGAGGGGGGTCACATGGGAGAACCGGTAACTCCCATCACCACCCGCCACAAGATTTTGCACCAGCTGCAATCTCCGGATGGTATGCAAGGGCAGTCCCAAATAGAGAGCGTTGCAGTAGTCAAGCCTGGAGGTAACAAGGGCATGAGTGATCGCGCAGGGCGCCCCGATCCAGAAAAAGGGCTAAGTTGACGAACAAGACGGAGCTGGGCAAAGGCCCCTGGCAACGGCCCCCACCTGCTCCTCCAACCGGAGCCGTACATCCAGGAGGACCCCAGATTCCGCGCCCTATCCACAGGGGGCAGCACCTCTCCCCTATGGCCAAAGATGGATAATCTTGACTGGGTCGGACGCCGTATGCACAGCCACTCAGTCTTGGCCGGGTTGAGTCGAAGCATGTTTCCGCCATCCAGTTCCGCATCGCATCCAGACACCGGGTCATCAGGGAGAGGGCATCACTGATCTGGCCTGGGGTGGAAATGTACAGCTGAGTATCATCAGCGTACTGATGGAATTTCACCCCAAAACCACGGATGATCTCACCCAGCGGCTTCATGTAGATGTTAAACAAAAGGGGGAAAGGACCGACCCCTGAGGGACCCCACAAGTGAGGGCCCTAGGGGACGACCTGACCCCCCTGCCAACACCGACATGCACCCGAGAGGTAGGAGGAGAACCACCGAAGAACGGTGCCCCCACTCCCAACCCCCCAAGGCGACGAAAAGGATACCATGGTCGATGGTATCGAAAGCCGCTGAGAGGTCTAATAGGACCAGGACAGAGGAAAACCCCTATCCCGAGCCCTCCAGAGATCATCCATCAGCGCGACCAATGCCGCCTCTCCGTGCTATACCCAGGTCGGAAGCCCGATTGATACGGATCTAGGTAGTCCGCTTCATCCAGGAAAAGCGGAACCTGTTGAGCCACCACACTCTCAACAACCTTCGCCAAAAAACGAAGGTTGGAGACTGGACGAAAGTTGTCTAACACAGTCGGGTCCAGGGCAGGCTTCTTCAGGAGGGCCTCACCACCGCCTCTTTCAAGGCGGTGGGAAAGACACCCTCCCTTAAAGAAGCGTTGATAACTGCCCGAGCCAACCGCAGGTGGCCTCCCTGGCGGCATAAGCCAGCCAGGAGGGACACGGGTCCAATAAACATGTGGTGGAACTCATACGCCGCATAATCCTGTCCACTTCATCCTCGGAAACCGGTCGAACTCATCCCAAATAACCAGACTCCCTGCACCCCTTCCTCAGACCACTGCAAATCGGAGGACAACCCGAACAAATTCCTCGGCCCACGAATACGAGCAATCTGCGGACGCTATGAGGGTGGAGAGATAACGATCTTATCCGCCTCTCTCATAGCTACCAGGTAAGTCCTAATAAAGGCTCTCAGCTGGGCTCGGTCGGATTGGGAACGGGTAAACCTCCACCTGCTCTCTATAAACCCCTTCGATGGCGCTTCATCTCCCGGAGCTCCTCAGTATACCAAGGAGCCAGCCGAGATCCACGACGCACAAGGGGACGATGGGGACAACCCTGTCGAGGGCCTCCGACGCAGCCCGTTGCCAGGCTATTGCCAGATCCTCGGCAGAGCTGTGAGCAAGGGAAGAAGGAAAGAACCCCAGTTCTGCCTGGAACCTCTCAGGGTCCATTAGGCGTCTGGGGCGGAACCATCTAGGTGGCTCCTCATCCCAGCAGTGGGGGGCGGCCTGTTGGAAGACCAGCCTTAGGAGATAGTGATCAGACCATGGAACAGGCAAAGTCGTAATAGGACCTGCCCTCTGTCACTCCGCCACTGCTCAGAGATAAAAACTAGGTCAAGAGTATTTCCCCTCCATGAGTAGGACCTTGAATCAACTGGTCAGGCCCATGGCCTCCATAGAAGCCATGAATTCCTGGGCACACCACCCCCCCCCAAGGAAGGCAAGTTGAAGTCCCCAAGACCATAAGGTCCGGGAGCTCCACCGCCACCCCAGAGAGGAGATCGAGGAGCCCAGGCAGAGCCGCTGCCACACAGCTGGGGAAAGGTATGCTAGCAGCAAGCCCACCCGCCCATTTGGCCCCCATCTCAGGAGGAGGATCTCACTCCCGCCTATCTCTGCAACAGAGACCTCCTCGGAAACAAGGTCTCCCGAATAACCACGGCCACCCCACCACCCCTACCCTGAGCTCGTGGCCGGTGCAAGACCGAAAACCTGGTGGGCATAACTCAACCAGAGGAACACCCCCTCTGGGCCCAACCAGGTCTCAGTGATGCAAGCCAGGTCCGCAGCCTCCTCCTCGATGATCTCCCGGAGGAGGGACGATTTGTTAGCCACAGACCTGGCATTAAAATACACCAGCCTAAGCCCAGGGATCCTGGTTCCATTGCCCCTTGGGAGGAGGCCATAGGGTCGGAACGCGCAACGGCCTTAAATGTCGGGTGCGCGTTCCATAACCTGATATGGCCCTATGCCTCGTCGTCCTCTTCCAATCCCGACCACCCTGGGAATCGCCGCCCCCACCTCAGGGCCCAGAGCCCCGCCGGCCCCCAACCCCCACACACTCCCACCGCCCCGGGCTGCAAAGTGACCCTGCACCCCCTCCTCCTCCCTAACCCTTTAAAACAACGAATTAAAAATTTTAAAATTCGACCCTTAGATCTTAGTTTAAAATTTAGCCCATTGATTGCAGCATGCCACCTCTCGGGATCCCAAGATCCGTCATTAAGGTAAGCTGTTGATAATCCCCTGGGCCAACTCAAGGACAAGGGTGCAGTCCTAAGTGCCCACAATTCGAGCGGAGTAAAAACCCATAAGATAGTTAAGGGGGTCAGAGTATAGTATGGCAATACATAGCAGGGTAATGTTGTTAAAAAACCAAATGGAGAAAAAAGAATACAGGCTACAGCAGTCAAGAATTTCAGTCTCAAAACGGTCTCTCACACCCGTTTCAAGACCAAAGATGACAAAAATGGCAGTCGCTCTCTCACTGCGGAAAGCCAACAAAAGAAATCTTGAAAACTGCAGGGTTAGATGTAAAAACTCTCCACTCTCCCACAGTAGAGAGATAATCCGCCCATCGTCCTCTCACAACAATGGGACCTGTCCAAACAAAGTCCTGGTAAAAGGAGAGGTCCATGATATTTAAAAACCGTAGTCATTGGATAAAGATGATAAATATCTCCACAACTTCCGTGGAGACAAAAAGCCAGATGATCAAGTAGATGTTAAATACGGCAGATGATTCAGCGTGACACCATCAGTTCGAACAGTTCGATAGGCAGGAATCCAAAGGAACCCAACAACGGGCTCCTTGAAGGCAGGGTCCAGGGCCACAGAAATTTGCCAACCGCAGGGGAATATATATATATTCCATCCCCCGCTAGGCAAGTCACAGCCCACCCGACCCGTCCAAAGTCAATCCAGCCATTGAAGGAGAGGAGCATTCAAGGGCCTGGATCTGGCCCACCGGAAAACGCCCCCAAACAGTCCAGGGGCTCACCGGCTGGCACAGAATCCACAATGATAACCACCACCTCTGTCCTGGTTCTATCATGGTTCCGACCGGTGCAGCCTCCGTGGTCCCAAAACAAGCAGGCCACCAGGCCACAGGACTCGTCATCCCGGCCGGAAACCACTCCTCAGGCGCTGCCCCTCTCCATCCAACAGCCTCCATCCAACAGCCTCTTTATGTCTTTGTTATATCTTGTTTTAATTTGTAAGTAAACCCAACTATCTATTGATATGCCTTGTGTTTCCAAGTCCTGTTTTGTTTTTAATTTTCCATCTGTATCCAATATCTGATAATATTTAAGTTTTTATTTAGTCCATTGTATTTGGGTTAAAGGTTGCCTCCATTGTTGAGAACCACCTTGGTATTTTTATATAATTTTTCTTTCTTATTTCGGCCCAATTTTTAATCAATGAGTTGGTATTATATGTTTCGTTGTATGTTTTTGTCTTTTGTCCATCGGGTTCCATAAGAGTGCATGCCATCCTATTTGTAAGTCATGCCCCCTAGTGTTAGCATTCTCTTATTTTCTAGCCTTACCCATTCTTTATCCATAACAAAATCGCAGAGCTTTATAGTAAATTCCCAGTCTGGCAGTCCCAATCCTCTACTTTTATCATCTTGGAGATATTTTCTCTTTATCCTTGCCCTTTTCCCATCCAAATAAACTTCATTGTCATTCTATTCAACTCCATAAAGAACTTTTTGTTTGTTAATATTGGGATTGTCTGGAATAGAAAAACAAGACTTTGGGAAGTATGTTCATCTCTGATTGTTGCAATTCTCCTAAGAGGGATATTTGCAATTTACTCCAAATTTCCAAAATCCTTTTAATTTGTTCTAAAATTTTTATATAATTATCTTCCCATAGCATTGTTGTTTTTGCCCTTATCCAAATTCCTAAATATCTTATTTTGTTTACTATTTGTAATCCCATAATTTCTTCGAGCTTCTTTTGTTTGAATTTATTATATTTTTAACTAGTAGTTTGGTTTTCCCCTATTTACCTTTAAACCTGCTAGTTCCCCAAATTCATTTATTTCTTTCATTAATATCGGGCCTGTCTCTAAAGGTTCTTCTATCATAAATACCATGTCGTCTGCGAATGCTTGTGTTTTGTATTCTTGATTCTTAATTTTCGCTCCTTTTATATTTCCATTTCCCCTAATTCTAATTAATAGTGTCTCTAGTACTGTGATGAACAATAGTGGTGATAAGGGGCAACCTTGTCTGACCCCTTTCTCTATTTTAAACATTTTGGTGGTCTCGCCATTTACTAATATGTTTGCCTTTTGGGTGTCATATATTGCGTTTATCATTCCTTCAAAATTATGTCCAAACTTCATTTTATTAAGTTGCTGTTTCATAAAATCCCAATTCAAATTATCAAATGCTTTCTGTGCATCTAGAAAATTAGGGCCATTTGATTACTCGGTGACTTTAGTTAGTATTCTAATATGTTTATTATTGTTCTTATATTATGTCTAATTTGTCTTCTCGGCAGAAATCCATTTTGATCTGTACTAATTTTTCCACTAATGATTCCTTTTAATCTTTGTGCCATAATTGTCATAAAAATTTTATAGTCTGTATTTAAAAGCGATATTGGTCTATAATTTTTAATTTGATTAATATTTGTCTCTTCTTGGGGTATAAGCGTTATGTATGCCTCCTTCCAAGTGTTGGGAATTTTGGCTTTAACCAGTGCTTCGTTACAAACTTCTAAAATGTATTATTTAGTATGTCCCCTATCTTTTATAAAATTCACTTGCGTATCCATCTGGGCCTGGTGTTTTATTATTTTTGTTGCTCTGAATTGCTTTTCTTAGTTCATCTATTGTTATTTCTTTATTTAGCACCTCTCTTTCTTCATCAGTAAGTTTCTGTATATTTCCTTCCCCTAAATTATTTTTTATTTTAGACACTTCTACATTTTCTTGTTTATATAATTCCTCAAAGTAATTTCTTGCAATTTCTTTCTTTTTTTCCAAGTCAGCCTCAAGATCCCCATTTACGTTCTCTAAGCATTGTATCGTTCTTTTCTGTTCCTCTTTTCTCAATTTATATGCTAGCCACCCCCGGTTTGTTTGCATATTCAAAATAGTTTTGTTTTTGTATATTGTAACTTCTAAGGAGTTCCTCTTGTTCAAGTGTATAAGTTCATATTTTTTTGTATTAGTGCATCTCTAATTTGCTCACTGTCTAGATTTCTTTTTGTTTGTTCTCTAGTTTTCCAATTTCTTTTATTAATTCATCTTGCTTCTTCCATCTTTCCTTATTTCTATTTGATAAATATCGATTGATATTCCCCTAATATAAGCTTTTATATCGTATCCCACATGTTTGTAAGGATGTATCTCTTTTTATTAAAATTAAAAGTTTATTTATTCCTTCTAATTTTTGCAAATATTTTTCTTCTTTCAAGATCTGAGAGTTTAATGACCATCTTCGTCCTTTCCTTCCTCCTTCTTTCCAAATTAAAGACATTGGGTTATGATCAGCCCAATATTTGTTAAATTTTGTATCCAAGATTTCTTTGCTTAATTCACTGTTTATCCAAATCATGTCTATTCTAGACCAGGATTGTGTGTGGACTGGAGTGGAAAGTATACTGTGTAATTTGTGGGTTCCTTTTTCTCCATACATCTTCCAATCCTAATTCCTCTGACATTTCAAAAAATATTTTTGGTAAGATATTTCGTTTTTGGTATTGTTTGTATTCCGATTTGTAATCTTGCCTATTGTCAGTTATTGCATTGTAGTCCCCCATCAGACAAATCCTCGGGTTACCAATTTCTATCAATTTTTCATATAAATTTTTATAAAATTCTTTTTGATTTTTATTTGGCGCATAAATTCCAACGGCTAAGGTTTTCTTGTTATGTATCTCTATTTCCACCATTAATATTCTTCCATCTGTATCATTGTATATCAATTTTGCATTAAGGTCCTCTTTTATATATAGTACCACTCCTCTTTTCTTTCCACTGCTAAAGCCATAAATGCTTTTCCCAGTTTTTATTCTTATTTTTTATCCTGCTCTTTTATGTGGACTTCTTGAAGACATATTATGTCCCACTTTTGTCTTTCCAATCTATCAAATATTTTTTTCCTTTTATTTGGACTATTTAGTCCATTGATATTCATTGATATTAATTTTATTCCCCTTCCCATTTGGCGCTTCTTCTAGCTTTATTACGTTTTACCTGCTGTTTGACTCCTGGTCTTCACTCCTGTCTCTTCCCTCCTTCCTTCTTCACAAACCATTAGTTCTCTGTCCCCCTCCCTCCCCTCTTTTCTCTCTTCTCCTCTCGTCTGAACTCGTAAATCTTCACGGCTTGCGTTTCTCGACTCTTCTCTACTGCTCAATTCCTCCTCTAATCCTCCTGTTTGTTCATAGAATCTTTGGGCCTTAGCTAGATTGTCAATTCTTGTTCTTTTGCCTTCCCATGTTACTAGAATTCCTTCTGGATCGTTCCACCTAAATAGAATGGTTTTTTTGTTTAAGTGGTTTGTGAGGAATCTGTATTCCTTTCTTCGTTCTCTCACTCTCCTTGGAATTTGCTTCAGTACTATGACTTGCCTACCATTATGATTTATTATCTCTTCCCTTGTCAATCTATAAATTATTTCTCTGACTCTTTTTCTAGCGAATCTGACATGAACCTCCCGTGGGAGTCCATGTCTTCTAGCATAGCTTGTGTAGACTCTATATGCCTCATCAATCTCTAGTATCATCTGATCGCTTTCTTTTTGCAGAATAGTTGCTAACATTTCTGCCACTACGAGAGTCAGGTTTTCCCCTCTTTCCTCCTGTATATTCTGGAACCTTAGATAGTATGAGGCTCTATCCATTTCTAGATATGTCAGGGCCTCGTTCGTTTCCTTATATTGATCTTTAATTTTTTGTTCCATAGCTTCCACCTTTTTCCCTGTTTGGTCTGTTTGTTTCGTGATTGTTATGATTTTCTCCTCATTTGTCCTTGTCGTCTCCTGCAACTGTCCTATTTTCCCCTCTAAGGTTTTTAGTTCATTTTTCATCTCTCCCAGTTCACTTTTAATTCTGCTCTCATCTCTTCTCTTTCTTTCTTACTTTCCACATGATTATTTATCATTGTTTCTTGCATTGTTAACATCATACTTTGTAATGTCTGTAATGTATTTTGTATCGTTTGGGAGGAAGTTTGTGTGTTGGACTTCTCGGGGGCCAGCATCCCTTCTATCGTTTTTTGTGAGGAAGTCACCGTGGGTGTAGATGGGGTTGCAATTGTCACTCCCTTTTTTCCTGTTTTAGAGATAGTGGAGGTTACTGTTGACATTTCTTTTATTATCTTTTGCTGTTCTTTAATAATTCTGTTTATGTTTCCCCACGTCTTATTTCCAATTTTCATTTACTAGAGGTCCCTCTATTCCAATGTTTTCACTCAGTCAAATCTAGCCAAAGGGAGGAAAGGGGGTACTGTCTGTCTTTATTTTTTCCCGTTGACTTTAAAGTCAAGTATCTTTCTTGATAATCTTGGGGGGGACAGAGGGTAAAATCACATTACATTCCTTGCATATAGTTTATAATAATCTAAGAAAGGGAGTCTGAGGAAAGAGAAATATAGAGAAAAAAGAAAAGAAAAGAGAGACCGGATATAGAAAACAAATCCAGTGGAGTAAGGTAATATATGTATATATATATAGAAAGAAGAAAAGGTAGAAGCGACTATCAAATCTTATTGTTCTATATAGGATAATTACTTATTGTAAATCACCACTTATATATCAACAAATAATCTGTTTCTCAACTATTTTCCTTCAATAATCTCTTGCTGAAAAGTTTAGATCAATTGCATATCTTGAGAATGAGTTAATAAGTCTATTAAATATTGGCTTTTGAGTATCAATATTTCAAATCATTAACATCTAAAATAATCTATAATAATATAACAATCCTATAAAAAATTCTTTCCGTTTATGTTATAAATCTCTATCTATGTATATATATATGTATATTATTTTTTTTTTCTTAACTTACTACTTAATAAATTAATAATTTGTATCAGTTTACTTCAAAATCAAATAATATAATGTAGTATGGAATATATAATATAGAATACAATTTAAATTCAATAGTATACGTATAACGTTGTATCAGGATCCTTCCGCTCTTTAAATTGCAGTTCTTCGCTTGAGTTTTTCAATTGTTCTAATGTCAATGGCCGCAGAAAAAAAAAATTGCAGTGTCACAATGGTGGGATTTTTCTTTATGGTCCTCCCTCCGATAGGTTTAGTCCACCTTTCTATCAGTCCTTACTTCCGAAAAAGTTCTATTTTCCTTTCCCTTTTCTCCTTTGATAAACAGCGATAGTTTCCGGGTGTTGATTGAGTTAAATTAGTTTTTATAGCTTTCCCTTTTCTGCGGCTTTCTGCTTGTTCGCTAGACTGTTCGTTTTCTAGAGTGCATAAAAATTTACGCCGCCTCTGTGCTTTGCACCCTTATCACAGCCACAGAATCTTTACAAGTTTTCAAATTTCCAATTCCCGCTTTTCTTCTTTCTTTCCTACGTTGGGACTCTCCTCACTGTGCTTTCGTTCAATCACCCTTCTGGTCTGGATTTTTTCCGTTGGTTCTTCTATCGCAATGGCTACCTCTGCAGGGACTCTGTCACTGCCCGATGTCCAGTAGCTCTTTCACCTGCCACCCACTTCGTTTTCGGATCTCTTCCAACCTCGACCGCACTTTCTCCAGTTGGACAAGACCTCTTTTCACCGGGTACTTTCTCTCTTCTCACAGGACTTTCACTTTCTTATTCACTTTCTTGTTCTTTGAACGGGACTCTAACCTCGTCTTCCGCTTTATTTTCTCCTGGGGTAGTCACTAGGATGGTGCCGCTTTTTTTCGCTTTCGCCCCAATCCTTTTAACAATCCCCACAAAGTGGTCTTTCCAGTCTTTTGTGATTTCTCACCAAGCTTCCTTTGTTCTTTTCCGATCAGCAACTTTCTCCTTCAGCTTCCTTCTAATGCGGCGCCCGTCTTCGGGCCAGCTCTGACAGCGCTGGCTTCTTCCGTTCAGAACTTCGGGAACTCTTCTTCGCCTTTTGGGATCGCACTTCCCAAACCGGCTCCAAGTTTTTCTCCTCGCAAGGGTGTTCGAATTGGACTCACCCTGCCACGAACGGCTGTTCTTGAACGGAAAAACCCGAGGTGGGAGAAGCACAAGTATTTCTCCCTACCTCGCCACACCGAGGCGTCACCGGAAGTCGTGTCTGCTTTTTCTATTGTAGTCCATTTCTATGCAATCTGCTTGTATACTTTCTTGTTATCCCTTTCTTCGCAATCTGCCTGCTGACTCTCTTGTAGCCCCTTTCTGTGCAATCTGCCTGCTTACTCTCTTGTAGTCTCTTTCTCTGCAATCTGCCTGCTTACTCTCTTTTAGTCCCTTTCCCTGCAATCTGCCTGCTTCCTCTCTTGTCATCCCTTTCTTTCCAGTCTGCCTGTTTACTCTCTTGTAGTCCCTCTCTCTGCTATCTGCGTGCTTACACCCTTGTAGTCCCTTTCTCTGCAATCTGTCTGCTTCTTCTCTTGTAGTACCTTCCTCTGCAATCTGCCCGCTTATTCTCTTGTCGTCCCTTTCACTGCAATGTGTCTGCTTTTTTTTTTTTTTATTAAAAAAGTTTATTTACAATTTTAAAAAAGACACACAACATACAGACATACAGTCACACGCAAACGTAAATACATCACACATTTTCATTTCTTTTTTAGTTGCAGATCAGAAATGCATTTTCCCATGTGATATTACAATCATATATAATCATAAATATTTCTTTTAATAATATTCGCTTGGTTTGACCTCTTTTAGAATTTTCTCTTATCTCATTTTTCAAATTCTTACATCACCTATTTTCTACTGTCTCCTGCTTTCTATAAATTCTTATATTTCAAATAGCACCCTATTTTCCAACATTCCCATTCCCTTCGTTTTTATGTTCCATCCAGTTGTACCACGTTTCCCATATCTTATAGTAATCTGAATCTTCTTTTCCATTTAATTTGAGAGTTAATCTCTCCATTTCAACACATTCATACATTTTGTTTATTACTGCTTGTATAGACGGAATTGAAGATTCTTTCCATTTTTGCTTAAAACAATTCGAGCCGCTGTTAGGAGGTGTGCAATCAGGTATTTGTCTTTTGGAGGAAGCTTTTTCTTTATCATTCCAAGTAGGAACAGTTCTGGTTTCCACTCCAGCTCACAGTTCATCACATCCTCAATCCAGTTTTTAATTCCTGTCCAATATTTTTTAATTTTGGGGCATGTCCACACACATGGTAGTAAGTTCCCATTTTATCCTGACACTTCCAACAATTTGGGTTTGCCTGGGAAATATTTTTGCTAGTCTAGCCGGGCCAAGTGCCACCTATACATCATTTTGTATTGATTTTCTTTGTACGCCACTGACTTTGTATATTTTAAATTTTCTTCCCAAATCTCTTCCCAATCATTTAGATCCAATTTGTATCCTATATTTTGCTCCCAGGCTACCATTGATCCTTTTACTAGTTGTCCTGCTCTCTCCTGTTCTAATAGTAATTTATACAATTTGGATATTAACTTTTCTTCTGGTCCCAAGAGTAGTTTATCCAGATTTGTATTCTTTGTTTCTATTCCATATTCCTTTATGTCTTTGTTATATCTTGTTTTAATTTGTAAGTAAACCCAACTATCTATTGATATGCCTTGTGTTTCCAAGTCCTGTTTTGTTTTTAATTTTCCATCTGTATCCAATATCTGATAATATTTAAGTTTTTATTTAAATCCATTGTATTTGGGTTAAAGGTTGCCTCCATTGTTGAGAACCACCTTGGTATTTTTATATAATTTTCTTTCTTATTTGGCCCAATTTTTAATCAATGAGTTGCGTATTATATGTTTCGTTGTATGTTTTGTCTTTTGTCCGTCGGGTTCCATAAGAGTGCATGCCATCCTATTTGTAAGTCATGCCCCTCTAGTGTTAGCATTCTCTTATTTTCTAGCCTTACCCATTCTTTTATCCATAACAAAATCGCAGCTTTATAGTAAATTTCCCAGTCTGGCAGTCCCAATCCTCCTCTACTTTTATCATCTTGGAGATATTTCTCTTTATCCTTGCCCTTTTTCCCATCCAAATAAACTTCATTGTCATTTTATTCAACTCCATAAAGAACTTTTGTTTGTTAATATTGGGATTGTCTGGAATAGAAACAAGACTTTGGGAAGTATATTCATCTTGATTGTTGCAATTCTCCTAAGAGGGATATTTGCAATTTACTCCAAATTTCCAAATCCTTTTTAATTTGTTCTAAAATTTTTATATAATTATCTTCCCATAGCATTGTTGTTTTTGCCCTTATCCAAATTCCTAAGTATCTTATTTTGTTTACTATTTGTAATCCCATAATTTCTTCGAGCTTCTTTTGTTTGGAATTTATTATATTTTTAACTAGTAGTTTGGGTTTTCCCCTGTTTACCTTTAAACCTGCTAGTTCCCCAAATTCATTTCTTTCTTTCTAGAGGTTCTTCTATCATAAATACCATGTCGTCTGCGAATGCTTGTGTTTTGTATTCTTGATTCTTAATTTTCGCTCCTTTTATATTTTCCATTTCCCTAATTCTAATTAATAGTGTCTCTAGTACTGTGATGAACAGTAGTGGTGATAAGGGGCAACCTTGTCTGACCCCCTTCTCTATTTTAAACATTTTGGTGGTCTCGCCATTTACTAATATGTTTGCCTTTTGGGTGTCATATATTGCGTTTATCATTCCTTCAAAATTATGTCCAAACTTCATTTTATAAGTTGCTGTTTCATAAAATCCCAATTCAAATTATCGAATGCTTTCTGTGCATCTAGAAAAATTAGGGCCATTTGATTACTCGGTGACTTTCATAGTATTCTAATATGTTTATTATTGTTCTTATATTATGTCTAATTTGTCTTCTCGGCAAGAATCCATTTTGGTCTGTATTAATTTTTCACTAATAATTCCTTTAATCTTTGTGCCATAATTGTCATAAAATTT
>SOZL01001350.1:32486-105190 GCA_009733165.1 Naja naja
AGCAGACGGGCAGGATTCACGCCTCTAGCTCCACGTTCTCTTTTAACCATGCTTCTTCTTACCAACCCCAATGTCTCACAGCACCAAAGGAAAACGCCCAACATTCAGGTTAGCAGGAAGAACTAAGAGCAAAGGACTCTGCAGGAGTTCTCAAGCTGAAGATTCGATTGATCTGGTCTCTCTTCCAATCCAGATCTCTTCCAACCATCACTGGAATTAGCCATGCTGCCTGGGAAAATTGGGACCTGCAGTTAGCACCGCCTGATCAGCGGCTCCAGAAAGTAGATCCCACTCTGCCAGTGCTTTGAATGGCAACACATCCTAATCAACATAGTGATTGGCGTTAGGTCGCTTGCTAAACCGTGTCTCCTTTAACCATGGCTTTTTTCCAGCCCCAATGTTCTCACAGCACCAAAGGAAAACTGCCCAACATTCAGGGTTAGCAGGAAGAGCTAAGAGCAAATGGGCTCTGCAGGAGTGGAACAATGGATCCAACCAAGAGGCTGTTTTGTGATGGGGAAGGATCTGCTTGGCTCCCACCCAAAGGCTGAAATCCTTGTGGGTTGCCCTCCATTTCCCCAGTGTCCTTGAGTCACCCCAAAGAGAGGAATGAAAAGTCTACACGCCGCAGAAGTGGGTGTTCTGGAAAAGGTGGGGACCACTCCAGATCCCGTTGGTGTATTGGAGATCCATAGCTCCAAAGAGCTCTGCAGGAGGGAACAATGGATCCAACCGAGAGGCTGTTTTGTGATGGGGAAGGATCTGCTTCTGGGCCCTTCCCAAGGCCTGAAAGGTTTGCGGGCATCCTAGGAGTCTCAAATTTCTCTTGGGCAGCATTGAACCAGCCAGGCCTCTGGGTTCCAGTCTCTTCATGGGGGAGCATCTTTTTGAAGAGAAGCTGAAGATCGAACTCTGGTCTCAGATATTTATTGAAGGACTCTTCCAATCCATCACTGGAATTAGCCATGCTGCCTGGGAAAATTGGGACCTGCAGTTAGCACGTCTGATCAGCGGCTCCAGAAAGTAGATCCCACTCTAAGCCAGTGCTTTGAATGGCAACACATCCTAATCAACATAGTGATTGGCGTTAGGTCGCTTGCTAAACCGTGTCTCCTTTAACCATGGCTTTTTTTCCAGCCCCAATGTTCTCACAGCAGCAAAGGAAAACTGCCCAACATTCAGGGTTAGCAGGAAGAGCTAAGAGCAAATGGGCTCTGCAGGAGTGGAACAATGGATCAAACCAAGAGGCTTTTTGTGATGGGGAAGGATCTGCTTCTGGGCTCCCACCCAAAGGCTGAAATCCTTGTGGGTTGCCCTCCAATTTCCAGTGTCCTTGAGTCACCCCAAAGAGAGGAATGAAAAGCCTACACGCTTCTGCAGAAATGGGTGTTCTTGGAAAAAGGTGAGGACCACGCCAGATCCCGTTGGTGTATTGGAGATCCATAGCTCCAAAGAGCTCTGCAGGAGTGGAACAATGGATCCAACCGAGAGGCTGTGTTGTGATGGGGAAGGATCTGCTTCTGGGCCCCTTCCCAAGGCCTGAAAGGTTTGCGGGCATCCTAGGAGTCTCAAATTTCTCTTGGGCAGCATTGAACCAGCCAGGCCTCTGGGTTCCAGTCTCTCTCATGGGGGAGAGCATCTTTTGAAGAGAAGCTGAAGATTCGAACTCTGGTCTCAGATATTTATTGAAGGACTCTTCCAATCCATCACTGGAATTAGCCATGCTGCCTGGGAAAATTGGGACCTGCAGTTAGCACGGTCTGATCAGCGGCTCCAGAAAGTAGATCCCACTCTAAGCCAGTGCTTTGAATGGCAACACATCCTAATCAACATAGTGATTGGCGTTAGGTCGCTTGCTAAACCGTGTCTCTCTTTAACCATGGCTTCTTTTACCAGCCCCAATGTTCTCACGGCACCAAAGAAAAACTAACCCAACATTCAGGGTTAGCAGGATGGATGAAGCAAGCCAGGGACTCCCTAAGCCTCTCTAGAGCCAAGCTCAGGACACAACCAGATACAAATCCAGAAACAAACCCCACAAAAGGTGGGAAACCAGAGTTTCAGAACAAAGTTTATTGCCAATCGCCCCTACCGAGAAGCAGGTTCAGCTATACATCCAGTTCCACTGACTGGACCAGGTGATCCAACCCAGATGCAGTTTTGTGATGTGGGAGGATCCACTTCTGGGCTCCCTCTCAAATGTTTGGGGCTATCTGAGGAGCTTCCCATTTCCAATTTGGGTCACCCAAAGCAGGTCCCTGCTGAGAGGGTGGAGAAGTCACGCCACCAGTTGAATTAGGAGGCCTCCTGCCCAACACTTTCCCTGGTGGCGAATGGGTTGCAGGTTTTGGATCTCCGGTTCTAGAACCAGACCGAAAAGCCAGGAGGGAGAGCAAGACCAGCCCTGTTATTGGCCTTGGATCTCTTGCCCTCCTCTTCTCGTCCCCAGATACCCCTTGCCCCCATTGGTGGGAGGCACAGTGAGATTCCTTTCTACATGTATTCGGACCTCCGGGATGCCAAGCTCTTGGGCCTCATAGACGATGCACCCTGGAAGACCTCCGTGAAGTGTGCCACATGCTCCTTGCTGTAATCATCCGCTTCTTCCACTGTGCCTCTCGCAGCTCTGACTTTGGCCCATTTTCCTGATGGGAGGAAGAAACAAGAGCTCAGTGTGAAGTGCACAATCCCCCAAAGTAATGTGTATTCATGGTTCTCGATCTCCACCACTCCTTCTCGTCTTCCCTGCCCCGCCAGCATTTTGCCCGAGTCGGTGGGACAATCTGTCCTTATGTGGATTCGGGCCTCCGAGATTCCAGGCCCTTGTGGGGCCAAATAGCTGGACTGGGGCGCCCCTCAAAAGCCTCGGTGAATCCAGCCACATGCTCCTTGGTATAAATCGTCTGCTTCTTCCGCTCACCTCTCGTTGCTTGACTTTGGCCCATTTTTCTGAAGAGAGGAAGTTTAGTTAGTTTAGCGTAGTTTATCTGGACTGATAGGCCGCTGTCTCTCCCAAAGAACGAGGGGTGTACATAAAACGAACAATACAAAAATTAAAACAATTTTAAAAATATTAAATTACAGCCAAATAAACATTCCAAGTTAAAACCCCGATCCCCTGTCAGTCCAGGCCGGGTTGTGAAAATAACCATGTTTTAAGGTCACGGCGAAGGAACGGAGATCAGGGGCCAGGCGCAATTCCAGGGGTAACTGGTTCCAGAGGGTGAGCACTCCCACAGAGAAGGCCCTCCCCTAGGGGCCGCCAGCCTACAATGTTTAGCTGACGGTACCCCCAGGAGGTCCCGTCTGTGGGAGCCCACTGGGAGATTGGTGTTCACGACGGCAGGAGATGTTCTTGCAAGTACCCCGATCCAAGCCATATAGGGCTATATAGGTTGTTATCAGCACCTTGAATCTCACATGGAGGGCAACCAGTAGCCAATGCATGTCATGCAGGAGGGTGTATATGGGAGAATCGACCCCATCACCACAGCGGCTGAATTCTGCACCAGCTGAAGTCTCCGATGACATGCAAGGGCAGCCCCATATAGAGGGCATTGCAGTAGTCGAGTCTAGAGGTAACGAGCTCATGAGTGACCGTGCGGCGCATCCCGGTCCAGATAGGGATGCAACTGGCACAAGGAGAACCTGTGCAAATGCCCCGTGGTGACGGCTCCCACCTGCTCCTCCAAACTGAGCTGCACATCCAGGAGGACACCCAAGGCACACCCTATCCACAGGGGCAACACCTCTCCCCATGACCAATGGTGGAATCTCTTGGATTATCCCAGATGACGGTACACACAGCCACTCAGTCTTGTTCGGGTTGAACCAGAGCCTGTTCCTCCCCATTCAGACCAGGAAGAAACAGGAGCTCTGCTGCGAGGGTGGAGAAGTCCATGATGCCAGTTGACTTGGGAGGCCTCCTGCCCAACACTTTCCCTGGTGTCTGAATGGATTCCACATTTTGGATCTCCAATTCTGGAACCAGACCTGAAAAACCAGGAGGGAGAGCAAGACCAGCCCTGTTATTGGCCTTGGATCTCTCTGCCCTCCTCGCCTTCTTCTCCCCAGATACCCCTTGACCACATTGGTGGGATGCCCAGTGCGATTCCTTCCTCCATGTACTGAGAGCTCCATGTACTCTTGGGCCTCAGATGGTGCACCTCAAAGGCCCACATCCTCCATGGTGTAAATCATCCACTTCTTCTTCCACTCTCTCAGCTCCGACTTTGGCCCATTTTTCTGAAGGGACAAAAGAAGAAGAGCAGAACCTGAAGCCCAATTTGGCTCTGGAAGGAGACGGGCAGGATTCACGTCTCTAGCCCACGTTCTCTTTTAACCATGGCTTCTTCTACCAACCCCAATGTTCTCACAGCACCAAAGGAAAACTGCCCAACATTCAGGGTTAGCAGGAAGAACTAAGAGCAAAGGACTCTGCAGGAGTGGAACAACGGATCCAACCGAGAGGCTGTTTTGTGATGGGGAAGGATCTGCTTCTGGGCTCCCTTCCCAAGGCCTGAAAGGTTTGCGGGCTTCCTAGGAGTCTCAAATTTCTCTTGGGCAGCATTGAACCAGCCAGGCCTCTGGGTTCCAGTCTCTCTTCATGGGGGAGAGCATCTTTTGAAGAGAAGCTGAAGATTCGAAATCTGGTCTCAGATATTTATTGAAGGACTCTTCCAATCCATCACTGGAATTAGCCATGCTGCCTGGGAAAATTGGGACCTGCAGTTAGCACCGTCTGATCAGCGGCTCCAGAAAGTAGATCCCACTCTAAGCCAGTGCTTTGAATGGCAACACATCCTAATCAACATAGTGATTGGCGTTAGGTCGCTTGCTAAACCGTGTCTCCTTTAACCATGGCTTCTTTTCCAGCCCCAATGTTCTCACAGCACCAAAGGAAAACTGCCCAACATTCAGGGTTAGCAGGAAGAGCTAAGAGCAAATGGGCTCTGCAGGAGTGGAACAATGGATCCAACCAAGAGGCTGTTTTGTGATGGGGAAGGATCTGCTTGGGCTCCCACCCAAAGGCTGAAATCCTTGTGGGTTGCCCTCCAATCCTCCAGTGTCCTTGAGTCACCCCAAAGAGAGGAATGAAAAGTCTACACGCCTGGCAGAAGTGGGTGTTCTTGGAAAAAGGTGGGGACCAGACTCCGTTGGTGTATTGGAGATCCATAGCTCCAAAGAGCTCTGCAGGAGTGGAACAATGGATCCAACCGAGAGGCTGTTTTGTGATGGGGAAGGATCTGCTTCTGGCCCCTTCCCAAGGCCTGAAAGGTTTAGGGCATCCTAGGAGTCTCAAATTCTCTTGGGCAGCATTGAACCAGCCAGGCCTCTGGGTTCCAGTCTCTTTCATGGGGGAGAGCATCTTTTTGAAGAGAAGCTGAAGATTCGAACTCTGGTCTCAGATTTTATTGAAGGACTCTTCCAATCCATCACTGGAATTAGCCATGCTGCCTGGGAAAATTGGGACCTGCAGTTAGCACGGTCTGATCAGCGGCTCCAGAAAGTAGATCCCACTCTAAGCCAGTGCTTTGAATGGCAACACATCCTAATCAACATAGTGATTGGCGTTAGGTCGCTGCTAAACCGTGTCTCCTTTAACCATGGCTTCTTTTTCCAGCCCCAATGTTCTCACAGCAGCAAAGGGAAAACTGCCCAACATTCAGGGTTAGCAGGAAGAGCTAAGAGCAAATGGGCTCTGCAGGAGTGGAACAATGGTGTGATGGGGAGGACCACGCCAGATCCCGTTGGTGGGTTTGGATCCATCCATAGCTCCAAAGAGCTCTGCAGGAGTGGAACAATGGATCCAACCGAGAGGCTGTGTTGTGATGGGGAAGGATCTGCTTCTGGGCTCCCTTCCCAAGGCCTGAAAGGTTTGCGGGCATCCTAGGAGTCTCAAATTTCTCTTGGGCAGCATTGAACCAGCCAGGCCTCTGGGTTCCAGTCTCTCTTCATGGGGGAGAGCATCTTTTGAAGAGAAGCTGAAGATTCGAACTCTGGTCTCAGATATTTATTGAAGGACTCTTCCAATCCATCACTGGAATTAGCCATGCTGCCTGGGAAAATTGGGACCTGCAGTTAGCACGGTCTGATCAGCGGCTCCAGAAAGTAGATCCCACTCTAAGCCAGTGCTTTGAATGGCAACACATCCTAATCAACATAGTGATTGGCGTTAGGTCGCTTGCTAAACCGTGTCTCTTTTAACCATGGCTTCTTTTACCAGCCCCAATGTTCTCACGGCACCAAAGAAAAACTAACCCAACATTCAGGGTTAGCAGGATGGATGAAGCAAGCCAGGGACTCCCTAAGCCTCTCTAGAGCCAAGCTCAGGACACAACCAGATACAAATCCAGAAACAAACCCCACAAAAAGGTGGGAAACCAGAGTTTCAGAACAAAGTTTATTGCCAATCGCCCCTACCGAGAAGCAGGTTCAGCTATACATCCAGTTCCACTGACTGGACCAGGTGATCCAACCCAGATGCAGTTTTGTGATGTGGGAGGATCCACTTCTGGGCTCCCTCTCAAATGTTTGGGGCTATCTGAGGAGCTTCCCATTTCCAATTTGGGTCACCCAAAGCAGGTCCCTGCTGAGAGGGTGGAGAAGTCTACGCCACCAGTTGAATTAGGAGGCCTCCTGCCCAACACTTTCCCTGGTGGCGAATGGGTTGCAGGTTTTGGATCTCCGGTTCTAGAACCAGACCGGAAAAGCCAGGAGGGAGAGCAAGACCAGCCCTGTTATTGGCCTTGGATCTCTTTGCCCTCCTCGCCTTCTCGTCCCCAGATACCCCTTGCCCCATTGGTGGGAGGCACAGTGAGATTCCTTTCTACATGTATTCGGACCTCCGGGATGCCAAGCGCTTGGGCCTCATAGACGATGCACCCTGGAAGACCTCCGTGAAGTGTGCCACATGCTCCTTGCTGTAATCATCCGCTTCTTCCACTCGTGCCTCTCGCAGCTCTGACTTTGGCCCATTTTCCTGATGGGAGGAAGAAACAAGAGCTCAGTGTGAAGTGCACAATCCCCCCAAAGTAATGTGTATTCATGGTTCTCGATCTCCACCACTCCTTCTCGTCTTCCCTGCCCCGCCAGCATTTTGCCCGAGTCGGTGGGACAATCTGTCCTTATGTGGATTCGGGCCTCCGAGATTCCAGGCCCTTGTGGGGCCAAATAGCTGGACTGGGGCGCCCCTCAAAAGCCTCGGTGAATCCAGCCACATGCTCCTTGGTATAAATCGTCTGCTTCTTCCGCTCACCTCTCGTTGCCGACTTTGGCCCATTTTTCTGAAGAGAGGAAGTTTAGTTAGTTTAGCGTAGTTTATCTGGACTGATAGGCCGCTGTCTCTCCCAAAGAACAGGGGGGTGTACATAAAACGAACAATACAAAAATTAAAACAATTTTAAAAATATTAAATTACAGCCAAATAAACATTCCAAGTTAAAACCCCGATCCCCTGTCAGTCCAGGCGGGTTGTGAAAATAACCATGTTTTAAGGTCACGGCGGAAGGAACGGAGATCAGGGGCCAGGCGCAATTCCAGGGGTAACTGGTTCCAGAGGGTGAGCACTCCCACAGAGAAGGCCTCCCCAGGGGCCGCCAGCCTACAATGTTTAGCTGATGGTACCCCCAGGAGGTCCCGTCTGTGGGAGCCCACTGGGAGATTGGTGTTCGACGGCAGGAGATGTTCTTGCAAGTACCCGGATCCAAGCCATATAGGGCTATATAGGTTGTTATCAGCACCTTGAATCTCACATGGAGGGCAACCAGTAGCCAATGCATGTCATGCAGGAGGGTGTAATATGGGAGAATCGGGACGCTCCCATCACCACGCGCAGCGGCTGAATTCTGCACCAGCTGAAGTCTCCGTATGACATGCAAGGGCAGCCCCATATAGAGGGCATTGCAGTAGTCGAGTCTAGAGGTAACGAGCTCATGAGTGACCGTGCTAGCGCATCCCGGTCCAGATAGGGATGCAACTGGCACACAAGGAGAACCTGTGCAAATGCCCTCGTGACGGCTCCCACCTGCTCCTCCAAACTGAGCTGCACATCCAGGAGGACACCCAAGTTGCGCACCCTATCCACAGGGGCAACACCTCTCCCCATGACCAATGGTGGAATCTCTTGGATTATCCCAGATGACGGTACACACAGCCACTCAGTCTTGTTCGGGTTGAACCAGAGCCTGTTCCTCCCCATTCAGACCAGGAAGAAACAGGAGCTCTGCTGCGAGGGTGGAGAAGTCCATGATGCCAGTTGACTTGGGAGGCCTCCTGCCCAACACTTTCCCTGGTGTCTGAATGGATTCCACATTTTGGATCTCCAATTCTGGAACCAGACCTGAAAAACCAGGAGGGAGAGCAAGACCAGCCCTGTTATTGGCCTTGGATCTCTCCCTCCTCGCCTCTTCTCCCCAGATACCCCTTGACCACATTGGTGGGATGCCCAGTGCGATTCCTTCCTCCATGTACTGAGAGCTCCATGTACTCTTGGGCCTCGTAGATGGTGCACCTCAAAGGCCCACATCCTCCATGGTGTAAATCATCCACTTCTTCTTCCAGCGCCTCTCTCAGCTCCGACTTTGGCCCATTTTTCTGAAGGGACAAAAGAAGAAGAGCAGAACCTGAAGCCCAATTTGGCTCTGGAAGGAGACGGGCAGGATTCACGTCTCTAGCCCACGTTCTCTTTTAACCATGGCTTCTTCTACCAACCCCAATGTTCTCACAGCACCAAAGGAAAACTGCCCAACATTCAGGGTTAGCAGGAAGAACTAAGAGCAAAGGACTCTGCAGGAGTGGAACAACGGATCCAACCGAGAGGCTGTTTTGTGATGGGGAAGGATCTGCTTCTGGGCTCCCTTCCCAAGGCCTGAAAGGTTTGCGGGCATCCTAGGAGTCTCAAATTTCTCTTGGGTAGCATTGAACCAGCCAGGCCTCTGGGTTCCAGTCTCTCTTCATGGGGAGAGCAACTTTTTGAAGAAGAAGCTGAAGATTGAAACTCTGGTCTCAGATATTTATTGAAGGACTCTTCCAATCCATCACTGGAATTAGCCATGCTGCCTGGGAAAATTGGGACCTGCAGTTAGCACCGTCTGATCAGCTCCAGAAAGTAGATCCCACTCTAAGCCAGTGCTTTGAATGGCAACACATCCTAATCAACATAGTGATTGGCGTTAGGTCGCTTGCTAAACCGTGTCTCCTTTAACCATGGCTTCTTTTACCAGCCCCAATGTTCTCACAGCACCAAAGAAAAACTAACCCAACATTCAGGGTTAGCAGGATGGATGAAGCAAGCCAGGGACTCCCTAAGCCTCTCTAGAGCCAAGCTCAGGACACAACCAGATACAAATCCAGAAACAAACCCACAAAAAAGGTGGGAAACCAGAGTTTCAGAACAAAGTTTATGCCAATCGCCCCTACCGAGAAGCAGGTTCAGCTATACATCCAGTTCCACTGACTGGACCAGGTGATCCAACCCAGATGCAGTTTTTTTTTTTATAAGAAGTTTTATTTTTCCAAAAACACAAAATACAAAACAAAAACATACAACACATAAATCCATATCAATTTCAAGTATGTCGGTCGGTAAAAATCACAGTGCCTACCCCTCATTATTCATACTCAATATTACAAAAAAGAAAGCTATAATCATTATTATTAATCCTATCATATTATAATCTCTATATTGTTTCAACAGTTCTTTTTTTTTATTAGAAAAGTTTATTTACAATTTTAAAAAAGACACACAACATACAGACATACAGTCACACGCAAACGTAAATACATCACACATTTTCATTTCTTTTTTAGTTGCAGATCAGAAATGCATTTTCCCATGTGATATTACAATCATATATAATCATAAATATTTCTTCTAATAATATTCGCTGATTTGACCTCTTTTGAATTTTCTCTTATCTCATTTTCAAATTCTTACATCACCTATTTTCTACTATCTCCTGCTTTCTATAAATTCTTATATTTCAAATAGCACCCTATTTTCCAACATTCCCATCCCTTCGTTTTTATGTTCCATCCAGTTGTACCACGTTTCCCATATCTTATAGTAATCTGAATCTTCTTTTCCATTTAATTTGAGAGTTAATCTCTCCATTTCAACACATTCATACATTTTGTTTATTACTGCTTGTATAGACGGAATTGAAGATTCTTTCCATTTTTGCGCTAAAACAATTCGAGCCGCTGTTAGGAGGTGTGCAATCAGATATTTGTCTTTTGGAGGAAGCTTTTTCTTTATCATTCCAAGTAGGAACAGTTCTGGTTTCCACTCCAGCTCACAGTTCATCACATCCTCAATCCAGTTTTTGATTCCTGTCCATATTTTTTAATTTTGGGGCATGTCCACACACATGGTAGTAAGTTCCCATTTTATCCTGACACTTCCAACAATTTGGGTTTGCCTGGGGAAATATTTTTGCTAGTCTAGCCGGGGCCAAGTGCCACCTATACATCATTTTGTATTGATTTTCTTTGTACGCCACTGACTTTGTATATTTTAAATTTTCTTCCCAAATCTCTTCCCAATCATTTAGATCCAATTTGTATCCTATATTTTGCTCCCAGGCTACCATTGATCCTTTTACTAATTGTCCTGCTCTTTCCTGTTCTAATAGTAATTTATATAATTGGATATTAACTTTTCTCTGGTCCCAAGAGTAGTATCCAGATTTGTATTCTTTGTTTCTATTCCATATTCCTTTATGTTTTTGTTATATCTTGTTTTAATTTGTAAGTAAACCCAACTATCTATTGATATGCCTTGTGTTTCCAAGTCCTGTTTTGTTTTAATTTTCCATCTGTATCCAATATCTGATAATATTTAAGTTTTTTATTTAAGTCCATTGTATTTGGGTTAAAGGTTGCCTCCATTGTTGAGAACCACCTGGTATTTTTATATAATTTTTCTTTCTTATTTCGGCCCAATTTTTAATCAATGAGTTGGATATATGTTTCGTTGTATGTTTTTGTCTTTTGTCCGTCGGGTTCCATAAGAGTGCATGCCATCCTATTTGTAAGTCATGCCCCTCTAGTGTTAGCATTCTCTTATTTTCTAGCCTTACCCATTCTTTTATCCATAACAAAATCGCAGCTTTATAGTAAATTTCCCAGTCTGGCGGTCCCAATCCTCCTCTACTTTTATCATCTTGGAGATATTTTCTTTTATCCTTGCCCTTTTTCCCATCCAAATAAACTTCATTGTCATTCTATTCAACTCCATAAAGAACTTTTTGTTTGTTAATATTGGGATTGTCTGGAATAGAAACAAGACTTTGGGAAGTATGTTCATCTTGATTGTTGCAATTCTCCCTAAGAGGATATTTGCAATTTACTCCAAATTTCCAAATCCTTTTAATTTGTTCTAAAATTTTTATATAATTATCTTCCCATAGCATTGTTGTTTTTGCCCTTATCCAAATTCCTAAATATCTTATTTTGTTTACTATTTGTAATCCCATAATTTCTTCGAGCTTCTTTTGTTTGGAATTTATTATATTTTTAACTAGTAGTTTGGTTTTTCCCCTATTTACCTTTAAACCTGCTAGTTCCCCAAATTCATTTATTTCTTTCATTAATATCGGGCTGTCTCTAAAGGTTCTTCTATCATAAATACATGTCGTCTGCGAATGCTTGTGTTTTGTATTCTTGATTCTTAATTTTCGCTCCTTTTATATTTCCATTTCCCTAATTCTAATTAATAGTGTCTCTAGTACTGTGATGAACAGTAGTGGTGATAAGGGGCAACCTTGTCTGACCCCTTTCTCTATTTTAAACATTTTGGTGGTCTCGCCATTTACTAATATGTTTGCCTTTTGGGTGTCATATATTGCGTTTATCATTCCTTCAAAATTATGTCCAAACTTCATTTTATTAAGTTGCTGTTTCATAAAATCCCAATTCAAATTATCGAATGCTTTCTGTGCATCTAGAAAAATTAGGGCCATTTGATTACTCGGGTGACTTTCATAGTATTCTAATATGTTTATTATTGTTCTTATATTATGTCTAATTTGTCTTCTCGGCAGAAATCCATTTTGATCTGTACTAATTTTCCACTAATGATTCCTTTTAATCTTTGTGCCATAATTGTCATAAAATTTTATAGTCTGTATTTAAAAGCGATATTGGTCTATAATTTTTAATTTGATTAATATTTGTCTCTTCTTTGGGTATAAGCATTATGTATGCCTCCTTCCAAGTGTTGGGAATTTTGGCTTTACCCAGTGCTTCGTTACAAACTTCTAAAATGTATTATTTAGTATGTCCCCTATCTTTTTATAAAATTCACTTGGGTATCCATCTGGGCCTGGTGTTTTATTATTTTTTTGCTCTGAATTGCTTTTCTTAGTTCATCTATTGTTATTTCTTTATTTAGCACCTCTCTTTCTTCATCAGTAAGTTTCTGTATATTTCCTTCCCTAAATATTGTTTTATTTTAGACACTTCTACATTTTCTTGTTTATATAATTCCTCAAAGTAATTTCTTGCAATTTCTTTCTTTTTTCCAAGTCAGCCTCAAGATCCCCATTTACGTTCTCTAAGCATTGTATCGTTCTTTTCTGTTCCTCTTTTCTCAATTTATATGCTAGCCACCTCCCGGTTTGTTTGCATATTCAAAATAGTTTTGTTTTGTATATTGTAACTTTCTAAGGAGTTCCTCTTGTTCAAGTGTATTAAGTTCATGTTTTTTTGTATTAGTGCATCTCTAATTTGCTCACTGTCTAGATTTCTTTTTTGTTTGTTCTCTAGTTTTCCAATTTCTTTTATTAATTCATCTTGCTTCTTCCATCTTTCCTTATTTCTATTTGATAAATATGCGATTGATATTCCCCTAATATAAGCTTTTATCGTATCCACATGTTTTGTAAGGATGTATCCTCTTTTTATTAAAATTATAAAAGTTTATTAATTCCTCTCTAATTTTTGCAATATTTTTCTTCTTTCAAGATCTGAGAGTTTAATGACCATCTTCGTCCTTTCCTTCCTCCTTCTTTCCAAATTAAAGACATTGGGTTATGATCAGCCCAGATATTTGTTAGGATTTTTGTATCCAAGATTTCTTTGTTTAATTCACTATTTATCCAAATCATGTCTATTCTAGACCAGGATTTGTGTGGACTGGAGTGGAAAGTATACTGTGTAATTTGTGGGTTCCTTTTTCTCCATACATCTTCCAATCCTAATTCTCTGACATTTCAAAAAATATTTTTGGCAAGGTATTTCATTTTGGTATTGTTTGTATTCCGATTTGTAATCTTGCCTATTGTCAGTTATTGCATTGTAGTCCCCATCAGACAAATCCTCGGGTTGCCAATTTCTATCAATTTTTCATATAAATTTTTATAAAATTCTTTTTGATTTTTATTTGGCGCATAAATTCCAACGGCTAAGTTTTCTTGTTATGTATCTCTATTTCCACCATTAATATTCTTCCATCTGTATCATTGTATATCAATTTTGCATTAAGGTCCTCTTTATATATAGTACCACTCCTCTTTTCTTTCCACTGCTAAAGCCGTAAATGCTTTTCCCAGTTTTCTTCTCTAGATTTTTTATCCTGCTCTTTTATGTGGACTTCTTGAAGACATATTATGTCCCACTTTTGTCTTTCCAATCTATCAAATTTTTTTCCTTTGTTTGGACTATTTAGTCCATTGATATTCATTGATATTAATTTATTCCCCTTCCCATTTGGTCGCTTCTTTTCTAGCTTTATTACGTTTACCTGCTGTTTGACTCCTGGTCTTCACTCCTGTCTCTTCCCTCCTTCCTTCTTCACAAACCATTAGTTCTCTGTCCCCCTCCCTCCCCTCTTTTTCTCTCTTCTCCTCTGTATGAACTGTAGATCTTCACGTGGGTTTCTCGACTCTTCTCTACTGCTCAATTCCTCCTCTAATCCTCCTGTTTGTTCATAGAATCTTGGGCCTTAGCTAGATTGTCATTCTTGTTCTTTTGCCTTCCCATGTTACTAGAATTCCTTCTGGATCGTTCCACCTAAATAGAATGTTTTTTTGTTTAAGTGGTTTGTGAGGAATCTGTATTCCTTTCTTTGTTCTCTCACTCTCCTGGAATTTGCTTCAGTACTATGACTTGCCTACCATTATGATTTATTGTCTCTTCCCTTGTCAATCTATAAATTATTTCTCTGACTCTTTTTCTAGCGAATCTGACATGAACCTCCGTGGGAGTCCATGTCTTCTAGGTAGCTTGTGTAGACTCTATATGCCTCATCAATATCTAGTATCATCTGACTTTCTTTTTGCAAAATAGTTGCAACATTTCTGCCACTACGAGAGTCAGGTTTTCCCCTCTTTCCTCCTGTATATTCTGGAACCTTAGATAGTATGAGGCTCTATCCATTTTAGATATGTCAGGGCCTCGTTCGTTTCCTTGTATTGGTCTTTAATTTTTGTGTTCCATAGCTTCCACCTTTTTCCCTGTTTGGTCTGTTTGTTTCGTGATTGTTATGATTTTCTCCTCATTTGTCCTGTCGTCTCCTGCAACTGTCCTATTTTCCCTCTAAGGTTTTTGTTCATTTTCATCTCTCCCAGTTCACTTTTTAATTCTGCTCTCATCCTCTTCTTTTCTTCTTACTTCCACATGATTATTTATCATTGTTTCTTGCAGTTAACATCATACTTTGTAATGTCTGTAATGTATTTTGTATCGTTTGGGAGGAAGTTTGTGTGTTGGACTTCTCGGGGGCCAGCATCCCTTCTATTGTTTTTGTGAGGAAGTCATGGGTGTAGATGGAGTTGCAATGTCACTCCTTTTTCCTGTTTTAGTAATGGTGGAGGTACTGTTGACATTTCTTTTTATTATCTTTTGCTGTTCTTTAATGATTCTGTTTATATTTCCCCCGTCTTATTACAAATTTTTCCATTTACTAGAGGCCCTCTATTCCAATATTTCACTCAGTCAAATCTAGCCAAAGGGGAAGGGGGTGCTGTCTGTCTATTTTTTCCCGTTGATTTAAAGTCAAGTATCTTTCTTGATAATCTTGGGGGGCAGAGGTAAATCACATTACATTCCTTGATATAGTTTATAATAATCTAAGAAAGGGAGTCTGAGGAAGGAAAGAGAAATATAGAGAAAAAGAAAGAAAAGAGAAACCGGATATAGAAAACAAATCAATTGGAGTAAGGTAATATATGTATATATATATAAAAAGAGAAAGGTAGAGCGAATTATCAAATCTTATTGTTCTATATAGGATAATTACTTATTGTAAATCACTACGTATATATCAACAATAATCTGTTTCTCAACTATTTTCCTTCATAATCTCTTGCTGAAAACTTTAGATCAATTGCATATCTTGAGAATGAGTTAATAAGTGTATTAAATATTGGTTTTTAAATATCAATATTTTCAAATCATTAACATCTATAATAATCTATAATAATATAACAATCCTATAGAATTCTTTCCGTTTATGTTATAAATCTCTATCTATGTATATATATATGTATATTATTTTTTTTCTTAACTTACTACTTAATAATTTGATAATTTGTATCAGTTTACTTCAAAATCAAATAATATAATGTAGTATAGAATATATAATATAGAATACAATTAAAATTCAATAGTATACGTATACGTTATCAGGATCCTTCCGCTCTTTAAGTTGCTGTTCTTCGCTCGAGTTTTCAATTGTTCTAATGTCAATGGCCGCAGAAGAAAAAAAATTGCAAGTGTCACAATGGTGGGATTTTTCTTTATGTCTTCCCTCCGATAGGTTTAGTCCACCTTTCTATCAGTCCTTACTTCGAAAAGTTCTATTTTCCTTTCCCTTTTCTCCTTTGATAAACAGCGATAGTTTCCGGGGTGTTGATTGAGTTAGATTAGTTTTTATAGCTTTCCCTTTTCTGCGGCTTTCTGTTTGTTTCGCTAGACTGTTATTTTAGAGTGCATAAAAATTAACGCCGCTTCTGTACTTTGCACCCTTATCACACGCAGAATCTTTACAAGTTTCAAGTTTTCAATTCCCACTTTTCTTCTTTCTTTCTAGTTGGCACTCTCCTCTGTGTTCGTTCAATCACCCTTCTGGTCTGGATTTTTTTCCGTTGGTTCTTCTATCACAATGGCTACCTCTGCAGGGACTCTG
This sequence comes from Naja naja, assembly GCA_009733165.1. Taxonomy (NCBI): domain Eukaryota; kingdom Metazoa; phylum Chordata; class Lepidosauria; order Squamata; family Elapidae; genus Naja; species Naja naja. Next base: position 48,616 of record SOZL01001350.1, read on the forward strand.
TCACTGCCTGCCAGTAGCTCTTTCCCTGTCCACCACTTAGTTCTGATCTCTCCAACCTCAACCGCACTTTCTCCAGTTGGACAAGACCTCTTTCACGGTACTTTCTCTTTCTCACAGACTTTCACTTTCTATTCACTTTCTTGTTCTTGACGGGACTCTAACCTCATCTTCCGCTTTATTTTCTCCTGGGGTAGTCACTAGGATGTGCGCTTTTTCGCTTTGCCCCAATCCTTTTACAATCCCCACAAAGTGTCTTTCCAGTCTTTTGTATTTCTCACCAAGCTCCTTTGTTCTTTCCGATCAGCAACTTTCTCCTTCAGCTTCCCTAATGGCGCGCCGCCCGTCTTGGGCCAGCTCTGACAGCGCTGGCTTCTTCCGTTCAGAACTCGGGAACTCTTCTTAGCCTTTTGGGATCGCCACTTCCCAAACCGGCTCCAAGTTTTCTCCTGCAAGGGTGTTCGAGTGGAACCCTGCCACAGTTTCTATCTATTTCTTACCTATCATTTTCAACAGTTCTATCTATCTTTATATTCCCATACATTACCAAACTTTTTGTCTAACCATTGTAGAACATATTCCATATCTTATAAAACTGCTTTTCTTCTTGATCCCTAATTTCAAATGTTAATCTACTCATTTCGGCACAATCCAAAATCTTCTTAATCACTTCCTCCTGCGTAGGTGTCTTATCATTTCTCCAGTTTTTAGCAAATACAATTCTAGCGGCTGTCAGTACATTAACAATCAGATATTTCAGTTCTTTGTTAAATGTCTCTGGTACAATTCCCAACAGGAATATCTCAGGTTTCAAGTCTATATGTTGTTGTGTCATTTTTTCCAACCACATGTGGATTTTAGTCCAGTATCTTTTAGCATCAACGCAAGTCCACCACATGTGGTAGTAGGAGCCAGGTATCTGATGACATTTCCAACACTTATCCGATTTATCCTTGAACATTCTTGCAATCCTTCTCGGGGATAGGTGCCACCTGTAAAACATCTTATACAAATTTTCTTTATATGCAGTTGACATTGTCATTTTATAATTCTGATCCCACAGTGTTTGCCATCTCTCTAAATCTATCCCATAACCAAAATTTTTCCCCAAGCAATCATTGTTTCCTTAACCTGCTCCTCTTCCATTCTAACTTCTAATAGATAACCATAAAGTTTTTTAATCATTTTTCGTTCGTGCCCATCAAGATTTTATCTAATTCAGTTTGCTTTTTATAAATCCCTTCAGTCTTAACATCCTCATCATATCTAGATTGTACTTGCAAATATGAAAACCAATTCATTTTATACCTTGTTCTTGTAGTGTTTGCATCGATTTGAGTTCACCCTTTTCATTTAAAATCTCTTCATATCTAACTGTTTGTTCCTTCTTGTATATTATTGCATATGAAAAAGCTTCAATAGTAGATACCCATAATGGAATTTGTATATAATGTTGTTTTCTGGTTTTTCCCAATTTAAAAACAAAGCTTCTCGAACATAGTGTCTTCTAAAATATCCTTGTTTTTAGTTCCCTTATACCATAAGAAAGCATGCCATCCTAGTAATAGATCATGACCCTCTAAAGTTAACAATCTATTGTTTCTCAATGTTATCCATTCTTTCACCCACATCAGGCTTGCAGCTTGATAATACAATTCCCAATTTGGTAGTGCGAATCCCCTCTTGACCTTGCATCTTGTAATAGCTTAAATTTGATTCTTGGCTTTTTGCCCTGCCATATGAATTTTGATGTGATTTTATTTAAATCTTCAAAGTATTCTTTCCCAAGTCTAATTGGAATTGTCTGAAATAAATATAAGATTCTGGGTAAAACATTCATCTTAACTGCGATATTCAATAAGAGATACTGCTGTTTGATCTTGTTTGTCTTGTTATATATTATTCCCAAATATTTAACTTTATTTGCAATCTGAATCTCTAATAAATCTTCTAAATCTTTCTTGCGTTTTGCTAACATATTCTTTGTTAGGATCTTTGTTTTGTCTTTATTAATTTTTAAACCTGCCACCATTCCATATTCTTCTATTTGTTCTATCAACTTAGGTGCTGATTTAAGTGGATCCTCTAGTATGAATACCAAATCATCTGCAAACGCCTGTAGTTTATATTCTTCTTTTTTAATTTTCATTCCTTTTATTTCTTCATCTTCTCTGATAGCTCTATTCAGTACTTCTAGTGTTAAAACAAACAGTAGGGGCGACAGAGGACAACCTTGTCTGGTTCCTTTTCTTATCCCTATAGATTCTGTCAGCTCTCCATTTACCAATATCTTTGCTGTTTGATTATTATATATTGCCTCAATAGCTTGTATAAAGTTTTTCCAAAGCCCATTTGCATCATTTGCAATATCATAAACCGCCAGTTCACATTGTCAAATGCTTTTGAGCATCTAAAAACATCAGTGCCATCTGTTTTTCAGAATGTGTTTCATAATACTCCAGAGTATCTAAAATTATTCTCACATTTTGCTTAATTTGTCGTTTTGGCAAAAATCCATTTTGATCCGTGTGGATAAATTCATTTAAGTATCTTTTCATTCTTTCTGCCAAATTGAAGCAAAAATTTTATAATCTGAATTCAACAATGAGATAGGTCTATAATTTTTAACTTGTTGTAGATCCATTTCTTCTTTAGGTATTAGGGTAATATAAGCTTCCAACCATGTCTCAGGTATTCTCTTTTTAATAAGACTTCATTCATCACTTCTAGAAGGGAGTGCTTAACACTTCCTGGAAGGTCCTGTAAAATTCACCGGTAGACCATCTGGGCCTGGTGCTTTTCCTGTATTTTGTTTCTTCAAGGCTTCTGTTAATTCCATCATGGTTATGTTCCCTTCTAACATTGTCTCAATATCTTCAGGTATCTGTGGTAGTCTTGTCTTTTGTAAATACTGTTCAATTTTTTCTTCTAGAATATCTTCTTGAGAGTACAGTTTTTCATAGTAGTCTCGAATAATTTTTTCTTTTCATCGTTCCCATGCTGTATATTCCCTTTTCCATCTATTAATTGGCTAATTTTCTTTATTTCTCTTTCCTTTCTAATTTTATCGCTAACCACCTTCCTGGCTTATTACCGTTTTCAAAGTAATTTTGTTTAGCGCCTTTAATCTTTTGAGCGATTTCTTCCTTGTCCATTAAAGCCATTTTATGTTTAATCACATCCATTTTCCTTTTAATATCTTTCCCTTGCGGTGATTGTTGTAATTCTTCTTCCAATTTCCTGAAATCATCTTCCAAGATTTTGAGTGTCTTCTTCCGTTTAATATTTCTTTTCCTTATATAGTCAATTATCAAACCTCTTGTATAAGCCTTCATCATCCCAACGAGTTTGTAGTGATGTATCTTCTTTTCTATTTTCCTTGAAAAAAAGATAAGTTCTGTCTCAATTCTCTTTTTAAATTCTTCTTCTTTCAAAATCATATTATTTAATGTCCATCTAGATCTTCTCCTCTGTCCTTTCCAGGCAACTGTCAATGGATTGTGATCCGCCAGGTCCCACTTTCAATTTGAATTTTCTGTATATCGGGAGCATATCTGCAGATGCCCATACCATATCTATTCTTGACCATGATTCATGTCTATTTGAATAAAAGTAAATTCTTTATTTCCAATATTTCTCTCTCTCCATATGTCTTTAATATTCATTTCTTCTATCATTTGAAAGAAGGACTTGGGTAGCTTTTTCTAATTTTCTTTTTGGTTCTTTCAGATTTGTAATCAAGCTGGTCATTAATTATCCCATTAAAATCTCCCATCAGAAAGATATTTGCATAGTCTAATTCAATCACTTTTGATATAATTTCTTATAGAATTCTTCTTGATTCTCACTTGGTGCATATATTGCTATCAGGAGCATTTTAGTGTTGTTATCTATTATCTCCACCATTAAAATCCTCCCATCTTCATCTGTATAAATCAATTCTGCAGTAATTGTATCTTTAATATATAAAGCCACTCCTCTTTTTTTACATTGCCAATGATGTAAATAGCTTTCCTAACTTTCTTTGCCTTAATACATATTCATTTTGCTTTTTAATATGGACCTCTTGCAGACAAATTATATCAAATTTTAATTTCTCTAATTTATGAAATATTTTCCTTCTTTTAGCAATTGAATTGAGTCCATTTATATTCATTGAGATCAATTTTTCCCTTCCATTTAGGTCTTATATATAGGTTGTTTTGCTCTAGTCGTTCTAACTTCTTTTTGTTCTCTAGGTAGACCGCCTACTGCTCCAAGTTGTTCTTCTTCTTCACTTATCATTGCACCTTCCTTTGGAAGTTCCACAATCAGTTCTTCATGTCCTCCGTTTCCCTCTTTTCCTCTAAAATAGCTCTCATAGAATGACTCTGCCTTCTCCACTGTGTCGATTCTATGTCTTTGTTCCCGCCAGACAAACAAGAGGCCTTCTGGTATTAGCCATCTATAATTTATTCCTCTCTTCAATAATTCTCTGGATAAAAGCATATTCTCCTCTCCTCTCTCTTATTCTTCTTGGTATCTGTTTCAATACCGTGACATCTTTATTGTTGTGCTTCAGCGTCTTATCTCTGACTGTTTGCAAAATTTGTGATTTAATACTCTTCTTAGTAAATCTAATATGAATTTCTCTTGGAAGCTTATTCCTCGTTGCATATCTTGTAAAGACAAAATGTTTCATCTATTCCATCCCTCATCTTCTCTTCCGTTATTTCTAACAGTTCTGCCAAAATCTGTGTCATTTTCTCCAGTAAATTTTCACCCTTCTCTTCCTCGACATTTTGGAATCTCAAATAGAATTCGATCTATCAACTTCACTTCACAGAGATTCATTATGGTCGCTCTCAACTTCCCTTAATCTGGTATTAAAACTCTTCATTTCCTTGTCTCTTTGTTCTTGCTGCTCTTCAATTTTCTTCATCCTCTCACCGTATTTCTCCATTGTTTGCTGTAAAGCCCTTATATTTTCATCTGTCTTATCTAACTTCTTTCCAATCTCACCTACTGCTTGTAGAATCTTCTGTATTGCCTCTTCTGTTGTGGGAGCCGTTACTTGTGGAATTGAAGGTCTTCTACTCATTGTTGCAGAGGTTGTCAGAACCAATTCAAAAAGAAGGAAGGAAAAAAAATGAAGGCCAATAACAAAAATAAAATAAAAATTAGTGTTATAAAAGGGAGAAGAACAATCCTTTTAACAAGAAAAAGGAAAAAGAATAGTAAAGGGAAAAAGGGGTTCAATTACATATCAATAATACATCAATAATTTGAAAAAGGCAAAAATTTAAAACTTAAATTTAAAAGGAAAAGATAAAAAAAGGTCCAATAATTAACTATCTTGTTTCCAATGCAGAGTAAAAAAAAAACCAACTCTCAAAGAAAAAAGGCTAAGAGTTAAAAATAGGAAGGTATCAATAAAAAAAAAGGATAAAAAATAGTAAAGTAGTAGAATTCCCTTTAGAATAACAAAATATATTTTAGGGGCTCAATTATAAAAATTAAATTCCAAACAATAAAAAGCCTTGGCAGGAAGCAATATCACTCTTTATTCCATTGCCACTATGCAGAATCCAGAGCTTAACTAGTGAAAGCGGGAAGATAGCAGCTCCTCTGTTTTTGCCTCTCGAAGAAATCCAATTCTTTTATTTGAAAAAGCTCTCCAAGGTCACTTTACTCTTCAGTTCCAAACTGAAGGCTCAAAGATATTCCAAAGCACCTATCCGGCACTTTCTAATCAACGGAGCCTTGGATACAGTCCTTGCAAGTGTGTATGTTTATATAAGATAACAGGTCTCTAGTAGCATATTGTATCTCACAACCAACTTTCACTTCCTTGCCAAGTGACTTCCAAAATGTATCACTTCCTGTCTTATTCAAAACAAGAAGGACAGTAAAAATCTCGGTGGCCATTTCTTATGCAATATGTAAGTCTCACCACCAACTTCACTTCGCACTTCAAATGTACACTTCCTGTCTTAGAGGACCTCGGTGGCCATTTCTATATGCAACTCTCCCTAAGCCCCTTCAACTCTATTCTGAGTGGCATTAGGTCCCCTGTCTGATGAGGGGGCTGGACTAGATTACCTCCCAAGGTCCCCTTCCAATTCTCGCTATTCTGAGTGGCATCAGGTCCCCTGTCTGATGAGGGGGTTGGACTAGATGACCTCCGAAGATCCCCTTCCAATTCTTCCTATTCTGAGTCGCATAAGGTCTGATGAGGGGGTTGGACTAGATGACCTCCCAAGGTCCCCTTCCAATTCTTGCTATTCTGAGTGGCATAAGGTCCCCTGTCTGATGAGGGGGTTGGACTAGATGACCTCCCAAGGTCCCCTTCCAACTCTCGCTATTCTGAGTGGTATTAGGTCCTCGGTCTGATGAGGGGGCTGGACTAGATTACCTCCCAAGGTTCCCTTCCAATTCTTGGTATTCTGAGTGGCATAAGGTCCCCTGTCTGATGAGGGGGCTGGACTAGAAGACCTCCCAAGGTCCCCTTCCAATTCTTGCTATTCTGAGTGGCATAGGCTCCCCTGTCTGATGAGGGTTGGACTAGATGACCTCCCAAGGTCCCCTTCCAACTCTTGCTATTCTGAGTGGCATAGGCTCCCCTGTCTGATGAGGGGGTTGGACTAGATGACCTCTCAAGGTCCCCTTCCAATTCTTGCTATTCTGAGTGGCATAAGGTCCCCTGTCTGATGAGGGGGTGGACTAGATGACCTCCCAAGGTCCCCTTCCAACTCTCGCTATTCTGAGTGGTATTAGGTCCCCTGTCTGATGAGGGGATTGGACTAGGTGACCTCCCAAGGTTCCCTTCCAACTAATGCTATTCTGAGTGGCATAGGGTCACCTGTCTGATGAGGGGGTTGGACTAGATGACCTCCCAAGGTCCCTTCCAACTAATGCTATTCTGAGTGGCATAGGGTCCCCTGTCTGATGAGGGGGTTGGACTAGATGACCTCCCAAGGTCCCTTCCAATTCTTCCTATTCTGAGTGGCATTAGGTCCCCTGTCTGATGAGGGGGCTGGACTAGATGACCTCCCAAGGTCCCCTTCCAATTCTTGCTATTCTGAGTGGCATCAGGTCCCCTGTCTGATGAGGGGGTTGGACTAGATGACCTCCCAAGGTCCCCTTCCAATTCTTCCTATTCTGAGTGGCATAAGGTCTGTGATGGGGTTGGACTAGATGACCTCCCAAGGTCCCCTTCCAATTCTTGCTATTCTGAGTGGCATAAGGTCCCTGTCTGATGAGGGGTTGGACTAGATGACCTCCCAAGGTCCCCTTCCAATTCTGCTATTCTGAGTGGCATAGGTCCCTGTCTGATGAGGGGGTTGGACTAGATGACCTCCCAAGGTTCCCTTCCAATTCTTGCTATTCTGAGTGGCATAAGGTCCCCTGTCTGATGAGGGGGCTGGACTAGATGACCTCCCAAGGTCCCCTTCCAATTCTTGCTATTCTGAGTGGCATAGGTCCCCTGTCTGATGAGGGGGTGGACTAGATGACCTCCCAAGGTCCCCTTCCAACTTCTTGCTATTCTGAGTGGCATAGGTCCCCTGTCTGATGAGGGGGTTGGACTAGATGACCTCCCAAGGTCCCCTTCCAACTAATGCTATTCTGAGTGGCATAGGGTCCCCTGTCTGATGAGGGGGTTGGACTAGATGACCTCCCAAGGTCCCTTCCAACTCTTGCTATTCTGAGTGGCATAGGTCCCCTGTCTGATGAGGGGGTTGGACTAGATGACCTCCCAAGGTCCCTTCCAATTCTTGCTATTCTGAGTGGCATAAGGTCCCCTGTCTGATGAGGGGGTTGGACTAGATGACCTCCCAAGGTCCCCTTCCAACTCTGCTATTCTGAGTGGCATAGGTCCCCTGTCTGATGAGGGGGTTGGACTAGATGACCTCCCAAGGTCCCCTTCCAATTCTTCCTATTCTGAGTGGCATAAGGTCTGATGAGGGGGTTGGACTAGATGACCTCCCAAGGTCCCCTTCCAACTCTTGCTATTCTGAGTGGTATTAGGTCCTCTGTCTGATGAGGGGGCTGGACTAGATGACCTCCCAAGGTCCCCTTCCAATTCTTGCTATTCTGAGTGGCATAAGGTCCCTGTCTGATGAGGGGGTTGGACTAGATGACCTCCCAAGGTCCCCTTCCAATTCTTGCTATTCTGAGTGGCATAAGGTCTGATGAGGGGGTTGGACTAGATGACCTCCCAAGGTACCCTTCCAACTCTTGCTATTCTGAGTGGCATAGGTCCCCTGTCTGATGAGGGGGTTGGACTAGATGACCTCCCAAGGTTCCCTTCCAATTCTTGCTATTCTGAGTGGCATAAGGTCCCCTGTCTGATGAGGGGGTTGGACTAGATGACCTCCCAAGGTCCCCTTCCAACTCTTGCTATTCTGAGTGGCATAGGCTCCCCTGTCTGATGAGGGGGTTGGACTAGATGACCTCCCAAGGTCCCCTTCCAACTCTTGCTATTCTGAGTGGCATAGGTCCCCTGTCTGATGAGGGGGTTGGACTAGATGACCTCCCAAGGTCCCCTTCCAATTCTTCCTATTCTGAGTGGCATAAGGTCCCCTGTCTGATGAGGGGGTTGGACTAGATGACCTCCCAAGGTCCCTTCCAATTCTTGCTATTCTGAGTGGCATCAGGTCCCCTGTCTGATGAGGGGGTTGGACTAGATGACCTCCCAAGGTCCCTTCCAACTCTGCTATTCTGAGTGGCATAAGGTCCCTGTCTGATGAGGGGGTTGGACTAGATGACCTCCCAAGGTCCCCTTCCAATTCTTCCTATTCTGAGTGGCATAGGTCCCTGTCTGATGAGGGGGTGGACTAGATGACCTCCCAAGGTCCCCTTCCAATCTTGCTATTCTGAGTGGCATAAGGTCCCCTGTCTGATGAGGGGTTGGACTAGATGACCTCCCAAGGTCCCCTTCCAACTCTTGCTATTCTGAGTGGCATAGGTCCCCTGTCTGATGAGGGGGTTGGACTAGATGACCTCCCAAGGTCCCTTCCAATTCTTGCTATTCTGAGTGGCATAAGGTCCCTGTCTGATGAGGGGGTTGGACTAGATGACCTCCCAAGGTCCCCTTCCAATTCTTGCTATTCTGAGTGGCATAGGTCCCCTGTCTGATGAGGGGGTTGGACTAGATGACCTCCCAAGGTCCCTTCCAACTCTTGCTATTCTGAGTGGCATAGGTCCCCTGTCTGATGAGGGGGGGACTAGATGACCTCCCAAGGTCCCCTTCCAATCTTGCTATTCTGAGTGGCATAAGGTCCCCTGTCTGATGAGGGGGTTGGACTAGATGACCTCCCAAGGTCCCCTTCCAATTCTTGCTATTCTGAGTGGCATAGGTCCCTGTCTGATGAGGGGTTGGACTAGATGACCTCCCAAGGTTCCCTTCCAATTCTTGCTATTCTGAGTGGCATAGGTCCCTGTCTGATGAGGGGTTGGACTAGATGACCTCCCAAGGTCCCCTTCCAATTCTTGCTATTCTGAGTGGCATAAGGTCCCCTGTCTGATGAGGGGGTTGGACTAGATGACCTCCCAAGGTCCCCTTCCAACTCTTGCTATTCTGAGTGGCATAGCGTCCCCTGTCTGATGAGGGGGTTGGACTAGATGACCTCCCAAGGTCCCTTCCAATTCTTGCTATTCTGAGTGGCATAAGGTCCCCTGTCTGATGAGGGGGTTGGACTAGATGACCTCCCAAGGTCCCCTTCCAATTCTTGCTATTCTGAGTGGCATAAGGTCCCCTGTCTGATGAGGGGGTTGGACTAGATGACCTCCCAAGGTCCCCTTCCAATTCTTGCTATTCTGAGTGGCATAGGTCCCCTGTCTGATGAGGGGGTTGGACTAGATGACCTCCCAAGGTCCCCTTCCAACTCTTGCTATTCTGAGTGGCATAAGGTCCCCTGTCTGATGAGGGGTTGGACTAGATGACCTCCCAAGGTCCCCTTCCAATTCTTGCTATTCTGAGTGGCATAAGGTCCCCTGTCTGATGAGGGGTTGGACTAGATGACCTCCCAAGGTCCCTTCCAACTCTTGCTATTCTGAGTGGCATAGGTCCCCTGTCTGATGAGGGGGTTGGACTAGATGACCTCCCAAGGTCCCCTTCCAATTCTTGCTATTCTGAGTGGCATAGGTCCCTGTCTGATGAGGGGGTTGGACTAGATGACCTCCCAAGGTCCCCTTCCAATTCTTGCTATTCTGAGTGGCATAGGTCCCCTGTCTGATGAGGGGGTTGGACTAGATGACCTCCCAAGGTCCCCTTCCAATTCTTGCTATTCTGAGTGGCATAGGTCCCCTGTCTGATGAGGGGGTTGGACTAGATGACCTCCCAAGGTCCCCTTCCAATTCTTGCTATTCTGAGTGGCATAAGGTCCCCTGTCTGATGAGGGGTTGGACTAGATGACCTCCCAAGGTCCCCTTCCAATTCTTGCTATTCTGAGTGGCATAGGTCCCCTGTCTGATGAGGGGGTTGGACTAGATGACCTCCCAAGGTCCCCTTCCAATCTTGCTATTCTGAGTGGCATAAGGTCCCCTGTCTGATGAGGGGGTTGGACTAGATGACCTCCCAAGGTCCCTTCCAATTCTTGCTATTCTGAGTGGCATAAGGTCCCCTCTGATGAGGGGGTTGGACTAGATGACCTCCCAAGGTCCCCTTCCAACTCTTGCTATTCTGAGTGGCATAGGTCCCCTGTCTGATGAGGGGTTGGACTAGATGACCTCCCAAGGTCCCCTTCCAATTCTTGCTATTCTGAGTGGCATAGGTCCCTGTCTGATGAGGGGTTGGACTAGATGACCTCCAAGGTCCCCTTCCAACTCTTGCTATTCTGAGTGGCATAGGTCCCTGTCTGATGAGGGGTTGGACTAGATGACCTCCCAAGGTCCCCTTCCAACTCTTGCTATTCTGAGTGGCATAGGTCCCCTGTCTGATGAGGGGGTTGGACTAGATGACCTCCCAAGGTCCCTTCCAATTCTTGCTATTCTGAGTGGCATAAGGTCCCTGTCTGATGAGGGGGTTGGACTAGATGACCTCCCAAGGTCCCCTTCCAACTTGCTATTCTGAGTGGCATAAGGTCCCTGTCTGATGAGGGGTTGGACTAGATGACCTCCCAAGGTCCCCTTCCAATTCTTGCTATTCTGAGTGGCATAGGTCCCCTGTCTGATGAGGGGTTGGACTAGATGACCTCCCAAGGTCCCTTCCAATTCTTGCTATTCTGAGTGGCATAAGGTCCCTGTCTGATGAGGGGGTTGGACTAGATGACCTCCCAAGGTCCCCTTCCAACTCTATTCTGAGTGGCATAAGGTCCCCTGTCTGATGAGGGGTTGGACTAGATGACCTCCCAAGGTCCCCTTCCAATTCTTGCTATTCTGAGTGGCATAAGGTCCCCTGTCTGATGAGGGGGTTGGACTAGATGACCTCCCAAGGTCCCTTCCAATTCTTGCTATTCTGAGTGGCATAGGCTCCCTGTCTGATGAGGAGGCTGGACTAGATGACCTCCCAAGGTCCCCTTCCAATTCTTGCTATTCTGAGTGGCATAAGGTCCCCTGTCTGATGAGGGGGTTGGACTAGATGACCTCCCAAGGTCCCCTTCCAACTTCTTGCTATTCTGAGTGGCATAAGGTCCCCTGTCTGATGAGGGGGTTGGACTAGATGACCTCCCAAGGTCCCCTTCCAACTCTCGCTATTCTGAGTGGCATAAGGTCCCCTGTCTGATGAGGGGGTTGGACTAGATGACCTCCCAAGGTCCCCTTCCAATTCTTGCTATTCTGAGTGGCATAGGTCCCCTGTCTGATGAGGGGGTTGGACTAGATGACCTCCCAAGGTCCCCTTCCAATTCTTGCTATTCTGAGTGGCATAAGGTCCCCTGTCTGATGAGGGGGTTGGACTAGATGACCTCCCAAGGTCCCCTTCCAATTCTTGCTATTCTGAGTGGCATAGGTCCCCTGTCTGATGAGGGGTTGGACTAGATGACCTCCCAAGGTCCCCTTCCAATTCTTGCTATTCTGAGTGGCATAAGGTCCCTGTCTGATGAGGGGGTTGGACTAGATGACCTCTCAAGGTCCCCTTCCAACTTTTAGCTATTCTGAGTGGCATAAGGTCGCCTGTCTGATGAGGGGGTTGGACTAGATGACCTCCCAAGGTCCCCTTCCAATTCTTGCTATTCTGAGTGGCATAAGGTCCCTGTCTGATGAGGGGGTTGGACTAGATGACCTCCCAAGGTCCCCTTCCAACTCTTGCTATTCTGAGTGGCATAAGGTCCCCTGTCTGATGAGGGGGTTGGACTAGATGACCTCCCAAGGTCCCCTTCCAATCTTGCTATTCTGAGTGGCATAAGGTCCCTGTCTGATGAGGGGTTGGACTAGATGACCTCCCAAGGTCCCCTTCCAATTCTTGCTATTCTGAGTGGCATAAGGTCCCCTGTCTGATGAGGGGTTGGACTAGATGACCTCCCAAGGTCCCCTTCCAATTCTTGCTATTCTGAGTGGCATAGGTCCCCTGTCTGATGAGGGGGTTGGACTAGATGACCTCCCAAGGTCCCCTTCCAATTCTTGCTATTCTGAGTGGCATAAGGTCCCCTGTCTGATGAGGGGGTTGGACTAGATGACCTCCCAAGGTCCCCTTCCAATTCTTGCTATTCTGAGTGGCATAAGGTCCCCTGTCTGATGAGGGGGTTGGACTAGATGACCTCCCAAGGTCCCTTCCAATTCTTGCTATTCTGAGTGGCATAAGGTCCCCTGTCTGATGAGGGGGTTGGACTAGATGACCTCCCAAGGTCCCCTTCCAATTCTCTCTATTCTGAGTGGCATAAGGTCCCCTGTCTGATGAGGGGGTTGGACTAGATGACCTCCCAAGGTCCCCTTCCAATTCTTGCTATTCTGAGTGGCATAAGGTCCCCTGTCTGATGAGGGGGTTGGACTAGATGACCTCCCAAGGTCCCCTTCCAATTCTTGCTATTCTGAGTGGCATAAGGTCCCCTGTCTGATGAGGGGGTTGGACTAGATGACCTCCCAAGGTCCCCTTCCAACTCTATTCTGAGTGGCATAGGTCCCTGTCTGATGAGGGGGTTGGACTAGATGACCTCCCAAGGTCCCCTTCCAATCTCTATTCTGAGTGGCATAGGTCCCCTGTCTGATGAGGGGTTGGACTAGATGACCTCCCAAGGTCCCCTTCCAATTCTTGCTATTCTGAGTGGCATAGGCTCCCCTGTCTGATGAGGGGGTTGGACTAGATGACCTCCCAAGGTCCCCTTCCAATTCTTGCTATTCTGAGTGGCATAAGGTCCCCTGTCTGATGAGGGGGTTGGACTAGATGACCTCCCAAGGTCCCCTTCCAATTCTTGCTATTCTGAGTGGCATAAGGTCCCCTGTCTGATGAGGGGGTTGGACTAGATGACCTCCCAAGGTCCCCTTCCAATTCTTGCTATTCTGAGTGGCATAGGCTCCCCTGTCTGATGAGGGGGTTGGACTAGATGACCTCCCAAGGTCCCCTTCCAATCTTGCTATTCTGAGTGGCATAAGGTCCCCTGTCTGATGAGGGGGTTGGACTAGATGACCTCCCAAGGTCCCCTTCCAATTCTTGCTATTCTGAGTGGCATAGGCTCCCCTGTCTGATGAGGGGGTTGGACTAGATGACCTCCCAAGGTCCCCTTCCAATTCTTGCTATTCTGAGTGGCATAAGGTCCCCTGTCTGATGAGGGGGTTGGACTAGATGACCTCCCAAGGTCCCCTTCCAATTCTTGCTATTCTGAGTGGCATAAGGTCCCCTGTCTGATGAGGGGGTTGGACTAGATGACCTCCCAAGGTCCCCTTCCAATTCTTGCTATTCTGAGTGGCATAAGGTCCCCTGTCTGATGAGGGGTTGGACTAGATGACCTCCCAAGGTCCCCTTCCAACTCTTGCTATTCTGAGTGGCATAAGGTCCCCTGTCTGATGAGGGGTTGGACTAGATGACCTCCCAAGGTCCCCTTCCAATTCTTGCTATTCTGAGTGGCATAAGGTCCCCTGTCTGATGAGGGGGTTGGACTAGATGACCTCCCAAGGTCCCCTTCCAATTCTTGCTATTCTGAGTGGCATAGGTCCCCTGTCTGATGAGGGGTTGGACTAGATGACCTCCCAAGGTCCCCTTCCAACTCTTGCTATTCTGAGTGGCATAGGTCCCCTGTCTGATGAGGGGTTGGACTAGATGACCTCCCAAGGTCCCTTCCAATTCTTGCTATTCTGAGTGGCATAAGGTCCCCTGTCTGATGAGGGGGTTGGACTAGATGACCTCCCAAGGTCCCCTTCCAACTCTTGCTATTCTGAGTGGCATAGGTCCCCTGTCTGATGAGGGGGTTGGACTAGATGACCTCCCAAGGTCCCCTTCCAATCTTGCTATTCTGAGTGGCATAGGTCCCCTGTCTGATGAGGGGGTTGGACTAGATGACCTCCCAAGGTCCCTTCCAATTCTTGCTATTCTGAGTGGCATAGGTCCCCTGTCTGATGAGGGGTTGGACTAGATGACCTCCCAAGGTCCCCTTCCAATTCTTGCTATTCTGAGTGGCATAAGGTCCCCTGTCTGATGAGGGGGTTGGACTAGATGACCTCCCAAGGTCCCCTTCCAATTCTTGCTATTCTGAGTGGCATAAGGTCCCCTGTCTGATGAGGGGGTTGGACTAGATGACCTCCCAAGGTCCCCTTCCAATCTTGCTATTCTGAGTGGCATAGGTCCCCTGTCTGATGAGGGGTTGGACTAGATGACCTCCCAAGGTCCCCTTCCAACTCTTGCTATTCTGAGTGGCATAGGTCCCCTGTCTGATGAGGGGTTGGACTAGATGACCTCCCAAGGTCCCCTTCCAACTCTTGCTATTCTGAGTGGCATAAGGTCCCCTGTCTGATGAGGGGGTTGGACTAGATGACCTCCCAAGGTCCCCTTCCAATTCTTGCTATTCTGAGTGGCATAGGTCCCTGTCTGATGAGGGGTTGGACTAGATGACCTCCCAAGGTCCCCTTCCAATTCTTGCTATTCTGAGTGGCATAAGGTCCCCTGTCTGATGAGGGGGTTGGACTAGATGACCTCCCAAGGTCCCCTTCCAATCTTGCTATTCTGAGTGGCATAGGTCCCCTGTCTGATGAGGGGGTTGGACTAGATGACCTCCCAAGGTCCCCTTCCAACTCTTGCTATTCTGAGTGGCATAGGTCCCCTGTCTGATGAGGGGTTGGACTAGATGACCTCCCAAGGTCCCCTTCCAAATCTGTCATTCCCCTGTCTGATGAGGGGTTGGACTAAATGACCTTGTATAGCTGGGTTGGACTAGATGACCCCAGGTCCCTTCCAACTCTCTTTCTGATTAACCCTCAGTGTTACAGGGTCTCCTGCTTCAGCAGATGGTTGACTAGATGACCTCCCAAGGTACCTTTCAACTCTCGTTATTCTGAATGGCATAGGGTCCCCTGTCTTATGAAGGGGTTGGACTAGATGATCTCCCAAGGTTCCTTTCAACTCTGCCATTCTGTGCTTCGTAAGGTTCTCCTGCTTCAGCAGAGGGTTAGACTACATGACCTCTGGGGTCCCTTCCAACGTTATGCGCCATGCCGGCCATAGAGTAATAGAGTTGGGAGGGACCTCGGAGGTCATCTAACCCAACCCCCTTCTCAAGCAGGAGACCTTTAGAGAATCATAGTCGGTAGGGACCTTGGAGGTCATCTAGCCCAACCTCCTGCTCAAACAGGAGATCCGTACATAACAACAGAGTTGGAAAGGGGCCCTGGAGGTCATCTAGCCCAACCCTGGTGCGGCAGAGCGATGTCGACCCCCATGACAAGGCATCCCTCGGCCCACCTCCACCACCCCCAACTCCCGGTGCCCTCCCCCCGCGCGGGGAACCCCACCTGTGCTGGCGTGCCGGCTGTGGGCCCAGCCTTTCTCCCCGTCTCCCTTCATGGCTTCAATGTCGTCCACCGAGGACGCCTGACAGATGCAGATGGAGAAGGAGGCTTCCAGCTGGAGGAGGGCGGCCTTCTCCATCCGGGGTAAGTATGGGTGACTGGCAGGAGGTCCTCGCCACCCTCCCCCCAGTGCTCCCACGAGGCCCGCCACTCCTTGGCCTCCGGCTCCTCCTCTTCCTCGCAGCCCAGGGAAGAGTTGACCTCGTCCAGTGCCATCGACTCGCTACTCGGCTTGGACAGGTCCACCACCACGACAGTCTCATCTGGGTCGCCATGCGGCAGCGACTGCTTACTCCCGGCCAGGGTGATCAGCGCTGGAAGCTTCAGCCGGAAGGACTTTCTGTGACCTGGAAAGGCAGAAGTGAGACGCGGTTTAGGACGGGGCAATCGGACCGGTCACGCAAAAGTAGCCTCCTCTCTGTCTGCAGGCCGGGCTCGATGTTATGACAATGACGCTGATCAATAACGGTCCGTACTATCCCCGTGGTGGCGGGAACCCAATTCACACGCTCGGCAAACGGACTCATCTTTACAACGGTCACATCCCCAGGAGTTTGCACGATGACCAGATGACTAACTTAAGGACCACAGGGATTCACTTAACAATGGGGGCAAGGAAGGTTGTCAATTGGGGCCAACTCATGGAACATTTCCGGATGCGATGTCCTCCCGCAGCCGTCCGCCAGCTAAAACGGAGCCCGGTGGCTTGTGCATGGCCCATTACGGGCTCCGTTTTCAGCCACGACGGCATCCTGCAGTGCCCCACCAGCCAAAACGGGGCGCAGAAGGCACTGTGGGTCGGCCCTTCTCCGTTTCCAACAAGGCAAATCTACGCCACCCCGCGGGGCCCGGATCCATCCCACTGTTACCAAAAGTATTTTTAGATCTTACTAAAGAATTCAATATTAGCGATGTATGGAGAGAAAGAAACATAGGGGAAAAACAGTTTACTTATTATTCCAACCGTCATTTGTCTTGGTCAAGACTTGATATGATGTGGATGACCAAAAAATTAAATTCTGAGATCCTAGATATAACAATGGAACCGAATGTACTGGCGGATCATAGTATGATTAGGCTTAGGTGGGAGGGACAACAACAACAACCAAGAAGTTGGATGCTCCAAAGGTCAATCTTAAAAGAGGAAACATTTAATAAAATGTTAGCAAAAGAGTTAGAACTCTTCTTTCAAGAGAATAAATCAGAGGATACTTCTCTACAAAATAATTGGGATACAGCCAAAGCGGTAATAAGAGTAGTAGCTATTAAATATATGGCCAGGAAAAATAAGGAAAAAATACAGCAAAGAGCAAAATTAGAACAAGAATATAAGGAATGGGAAGGGAAATTGCAGACCACACCACAAAAAAAGCAAATTAAACTACAATTGGATTTAATTAAACATAAAATAAACCTAATAGAGAAGGAAGAGCTAGCTCAGAAACTAAAAAGGACTAAACAATATCAATTCGAGAATGCAAACAAACCAGGGCGCTGGTTAGCTTTTAAACTCAAGAAACAAAAAGAAAGGAGATGGGTTACTAAATTAAAGAATGAAAAAGGGGAGATATGTTTTAAAGAGGAAGAAAAAAGGCAGATTATAAAAAAATATTATAAAGATTTGTATACAGAAGAGAATCATGCAACAGAAGACCAAATTCAAAGGTATTTAAAAAACGCAGAATTTACAGAAATTTCAGATGACAAAGAATTTTTAAATCGTAGCATAACATTCCAAGAACTATACGGGGCCATTCACAAGCAAAAAAACGACAAAGCCCCAGGCCCAGATGGCCTACCTGCTGAAATTTATAAAGCACAACAAGATATATTAGGGAAAGAAATGTTAAAATTTTTTAACAAAGTCTTAGACAGGGCGAAATGTCCCCAATCTTGGCAAGAAGCAAAAATATCTATTATCCCTAAAGCAGGAAGTGATCTGACAGACCCGGGGAACTACCGTCGATTACAAAATCTTTATGACTATTTTGGCTGAAAGACTGAAGAAAATACTTAATAAACTTATATCCACAGATCAAAACGGCTTTCTCCCACACAGACACCTTACAAACAATATCAGAGTAACATTAGACGTGTTAGAATACTATGAGGACCGTAGTGCCGAACAAGCAGCATTTCTATTTTTGGATGCCCAAAAGGCGTTCGATAATGTAAAATGGGATTTTATTTTGCAACAAAGTAAACACTTGAATTTAGGACCAAAATTTATAAATGTAATTCTGGCCATATATCAAAAACAGGAAGCTACAATCTTAATAAATGGGGGACTTACTGACAAATTTCAAATTCAAAAGGGAACTAGACAAGGATGCCCACTGTCGCCACTGTTGTTTATCATGACTTTAGAGACGTTAATTAGAACAATAAAAAAAGAAAGAGAAATAAAAGGCTCTTCTCTATTTCCCTCACCTAATGTCATTTCTAGGGGGGAAGGGGAGGAACAGGAGAAAAATCAGCAAGCAAGAATCAACCCCATGTGTAACGAGCCATTACGACAGGAACCATCCCAAAACCTGTCACAATGCCAAGATCCATCCTTAGAAGTGGAAGATTGCACATCACTACCTGACTTGGGAGCTGATATTGGGATGGAGATGGGTTGGGAGGAGAGACCAGAGTCTAACAATCAAACAGGGTCTCCTTTCACAGGAAGTCCCAGTGGGGAAATGTCAGCAGACACATTTCCTCTCTCACTGGGTGAGAATATTAAAACTTCTGAACCACGAAGGTCTCAACGTACACGCAAGAGCCCCACCTATTTAAAGGAATACATTAGATAGGTTGGGGTTTGGTATGGACTGAACCTAGTGGGGAGGGGTGTTATGTATGCAGGTTTGAATGTCATTGGTTTAGTTTGAATTGTTCTTGTAAAATGTCAAATAGGATTGGTTTAAATAGTGCGGGAAAACCCTGCACTCTGATTGGCTGGCAACTACGGCTGCTGGCTATAAGAAGCAGCCGTAGCCCAGCCAAGTCGGGTCCATTCGAGCTGTAGTCACTTAATAAACTCTTCACTGAAGCTCTTCGCGTCTGACTCTTCATGCAAACTTAACACCATCAATCCTCAGATCTGCTATTATCTCTTCATTTTGGTCCAAGTACAGTTTCAAGTCGGAAATATTCCAAAATTCATTCTTCTCCAGAAAGGGATGAAACTAGAATGGGAACATCCAGGAATTTGAAGAGGAGAAAACTTGGGTTCTTATCCCACATTGAATTTTTCTTCTACAATTGTCTAATCTCCAAATATGCTTAATTAGCACACAAATACTGCCATTATCTTTATAAATGAATGAAAAAGTTTGAGAAAAATTTGTCAATCATACACTGAGAAAATATAAAGAAAATATAATGAACACAATTGGTCAATTATAGGGAACATTCTAGAGAGGATAACAAATAAAATGAACAGAGAAAAAAAGATAATTCATAAACTCTTTGAAAACAACAGGTTGATTCCCAGAAAGCATGAATTTAGCAAGGAGAAAGTTGTCAGACTAATCTTCTCCCTGTTCATCCTGATGGAAAACACATCCAGATGTGCTAATTCTACTTGATTGTACTACATTAACAAAATTTTGCAAATCTGAAAGAACAAATCTCCCACATCTTTTTTCAGTCTGAAAAGTTAGTGAGGATCCTTTCTGAGTTTATTTCTCTCCCATTATGCAGTTGCAGGATTCTCCCCCTCTTATCTGATCCTTCCCTAGGCAGCCTCTCTTCTCCTCATCCCAAAAGTCATTCTCAGACATCATTACACTTCCTAAATAGATTGTGGGAATTCTGGTGACAGAACTGGATTTCACTAAAGGACTAACAAACAATTCTGTGTTGTGATTAGAGACCTGAGGGGTGGATGGTATGATAGTTATATGAAAGTGGATAAAAACTGTCTTCAAAATGATACTCAAGTAATTTTTAATCCTTTGTAAATCTTTCCCCTGAAACCTGAATTGCTCATCCAATTTTCTATGTTGTCATTAATACAGTAATTAACACAATCTTAAAGTAAGATTTAAAGAATATAAAGTTTTTAAACTTGCCAGTCTTATATGAAACTTTATTTTAAAAGTTTGATAAAATAACAGTGGTTTTGAATCAACTTAAAGGTGATAATCAGAAGCAAGCAACAATTGTTGAATCGGATGGATTGGAGCTTGTGCTGAGGCAGAATCCATTGTGACCCATAGAGGGGCTTTTAAATGCCATCGCATACAATTTGGCGTTAGTGTGGCCCCTGGCATTTCCCAAAGCCTGATGGAGAGGCTACTCCAAGGCATACCTGCGGTCGTCCCTTATTTCGAGGACATCCTACTATCAGCCATTAACCGTACTGAATTAAGGGGAAGTTTAAGGGCAGTTCTTATAAAGTTCAAGGAAGCTGGACTTAAATTAAAGACAGAAAAGTGCCAGCCAGCTGTCCCAAAGGTCGAATTCCTCGGATACCTGATTGATGCATCAGGCACACACCCGACACCATTGAAAATACAGGCCACCCAAGACGCTCCCATCCCCCAAAACAAAACGGAATTACAAGTCTTCCTGGGACTCTTACATTTCTATCACTTATTCGTACCCCATAAAGTGTCAGTTGCCGGACCATTGCACAGACTTTTGGACACTAAAACCCCATGGGGGTGGGGCAAAAGAGAGAACTCTGCTTTTAAAGCTGTTAAAAACCTACTAACATCAAAAAGTGTGTTGATTCAGTACGATGAACATTTGCCATTAGTACTGAGCTGTGGTGCTTCCCATTTGCAGTGGGCGCAGTGCTGAGCCACAAACTGCCAAGTGGGTGAGAGGCACCCATAGCATTTTTTCAAGGACCCTGTCCAAGGCTGAAAGGAACTACAGCCAACTCGATAAGGAGGCTTTGGCAGCTGTGGCCGGTGTTAAAAGGTTTCACGAGTGTGTGGATGGGAGGACATTCCAGCTGGTCACAGACCAAAAGCCTCTGTTAGGTTTACTGTCTGGAAGCTGGCAGACTCCCCAAGTTCTCTCCCCCAGGTTGACCAGGTGGGCTGCTTTTTTAGCTGCCTCTGATTACCTCTTGGCCTATTGACCTGGAAAGAACCTTAGCCATGCAGATGCTTTGAGGCGCTGCTCTTTGCCAATTCCTATTGAGGATCCAGCACCGGCCTGCACAATCCTCCACATCAACAACCTCCCAGGCCCACTGGCTGCCTTTGATGTCACCAGACACTCGGCTAAAGACCAGGTTTTATCCCTGTTAATGGACTGGGGTAAGAGGGGATGGCCAAAAGAGACTGTGGGGAGGAATTTGGCCTTTTAAGACTAGACAAAATGAATTATCCACTATGCAGGGGTCTCTACTGTGGGGAAGCAGGGTGGTGATTCCATCCCCACTGAGACAGCAGGTCCTGGAAGCCCAACACACAGGCCACCCAGGCATTGTCTTCATGAAAGCCCTGGAGCAAAGCTATGTATGGTGGCCTAATCTGGACCAGGCAACCACTGACTGGGTCTCTGGTTGCCAGGACTGCCAGGTAACCAGACCATCTCCACGCCTTGCCCAGCCTCGTGAGTGGGAGAGACCAAGGGGCCCTTGGTCTCAAATCCATATTGATTTTGCTGGACTAGTGCAGGGACAAATCTTCTTAATAGTGGTGGATGCATTTTCTAAATGGGCGGAGGTGTTTCTAATGTCATCCACCACCACAGAAGCTGTCATTCAGGCCCTTAGAACGACATTTGCCACACACGGCATACCTGGTGAGCTGGTCTCAGACAATGGACCTCAGTTGACAGCAGGGCCACCTGAACTATTCCTGGCAGGGTTGGGAATACGGCATGCATTCGTTGCCCCTTGTCACCCTGCCAGCAACGGATTGGCAGAACGAGCAGTGCACTCAGTTATGGAAGCCTTGGCAAGGATGGGTCCGGGGATTGGCCTACCAAGGTGGCTCCCTACCTGTTAATGCAGCACACTACCCTATGTCCAGAAACAAACCACAGCCCAACTGAGATCCTAATGGGCAGGAGGTTAAGGAGAAATTTAGGTAGGTTGCACCCTGGCTATGCAGCAGAAAAGCCATTAGACTCTTCCACATTGGTACAGGTTTTTATCAAGGGAGACCTCGTGTATGTGACTATGCATGCGCTAACTAAGGGGGGAGGAGTGTTGTGTACTGTTCTCACTCAGCTCCGCTTTTCCAGTGGTAACCGTGAAGCATTCTGATTGGTTAAAGGGTTCTGACAGCCGAGTATAAAAGGGTTGTCAGAAGGGTTTATCAGCTGCTGTTGTTGTGAGCCAAGCAGATGTGGAACAAGCTCTGTTAGCACAATAAATGGTTAATGTTTACCAAGCATCCAAGCCTCAGTTTCAGTGCTGTGTGAGCCTCCATTCTAGGTACTGAACAGGTACTGAACACATTGGAGCCATCATTCCTTGAGTAATTGAATTGGCCAGATCTGCTGAGGTGGTTCCCCTCCTTCACCTCCGGATTCCTTCTCCAAAGGATCTCAGATGAATGGATCCATATCTGGACCCTCATACCTGCCATGGCTGTAGCCTCGAAGCCCCCAACCTCTTTTCTCCCTCCTTCCTTCCCCTTCTCGATCTGGAGGAATAGGCGGCATTCATGGCCTGGGCCAAAGTCTTCATGAGGCTGTAAACCTTGTAGTTGCTTGGGAACTGCGTCCCGTTCCTTTCTCCTGGGTCTCCAGTGGGGCTTTCTGGGTGCATCTTCTGCGGCCTTTGACAGAAAAGACCTGCTTGGAAAGAGAACAGTGGAAATAATGGTCTTCAAAGGGATCTTCCACAAAGAAATCGGGTTCAAAGGCATCTCTTGGCCTTTCTTTTGCCAGATAACCAATCTTCCAAATACTATGGATGTATTTGAAAAGTCTGTACTTTAATATTGGATATGGTACAAAATTTGCAAGGATCCAGACTTTCTCTTCAATGGATCCTGGCAAACGATAAGTGTTAAATGGAAAGGAAGAATTCTGTCCCAAATTGAATCATATTCTATGAAATGAACAAAGACATTGACTTGTCTCCACTTAGAGAGGGCCTCCCTGAGGGCTGCTGTATGTCCAGTTGTTGAGAATTGTTGTGATATAACAACACAAATTCCACTCCTGACAAGCAGAGGAGAGAAAGTCCTCATAAAAATCTCCCCATTATCTGTGCCTGAAGCAAAGAGGCCAATCAGGGTCCATCTGAAATGGAGGAGCAGTTGGACGATTGCTGGGTACCGGATCCCTTCTTTGGGATGCATCCGGTAGAAAAAGGGGAATTTACTTTTATCACTCAGAGCTTCTGAAGCAGTTTTACAACTGATCTGAAAAAGCAATGAAGAAAGCTGTGTTATACTTGGCATCAGATCAAATCCAAAATATTAGACTTTAATAAATCCAACCTGGTTCTCATGAATATATTAGAATAGTTTGTTAATTAGACAATGTTTAAAATATTACAGGCAGAATATTAGCAAGATTGAATAGTAGTGGAAAATAATAAATAAAAAACCAATAAAAATATAAATTATTGCAACTAGATTAACATGTGCAAATGCCAACTGAAGGATTCTATTCCAATAAAGGGCCTATGATAATATTTGAGGATTGCTGCATCTTTTTCTTCTTCTATATCCCAGATTCTTTGTGGAGGAATCTTTTCAGCTTCTTCCCCAGTTGTACAAGAAACAGGGAGACCTCAGTTGCAGTCTCGGATTCCAATCGCTTTTTTTGGCTGGTGCCACACATTGCTGGCTCTTATTTAAGGGATTGTCCACTCGGACTCCAAGATCTCTGTCATAGTTACTGCTATTGAGCCAGGTATTACCTAATCTGTAAGTGTACATTTGGCTTTTCTTGCCTAAGAGTAAAACCTTACTTTTCTCTACAGTGAATTTCATTTTGTTAGATAAGCCCAGCATTCAAGTCTATCTAGATCCATCTGGATCTTCAGCCTATCTTCTGGGATGTTGGCTATTCCTGCCACTTTAGTGTCATCTGCAAATTATTTATTTATTTATTTATTATTTGAACTTATATGATCTCCGAAGACCGGGTGCTTACAACTAAAAACAAGAGACAATAAATACATTAAAAACAATTAGATTAAATTATAAGTCCAATTTAATCAAGTCAATTTAATGAGTTCCCCATCTATCCCTTCATCCAAACCTTTCATAAGGATGTTGAAGAGTCCTGGGCCTAAAATGGGTCCTTGGGGTCCCCCACTGCTTATTTCCCTCCATGTAGATGAAGATCAATTGAGGACCACAGGCTGCGTCCATCTGGGGGTGATGCTGTCTATCCCACTTAGTTTTAGCTTACCGAGAAGTAGGTGGTGGTTTACTTTGTCAAAGCCTTTCTGAAATCCAAGGTTACAATGTGCACTGCATTTCGTTGGTCCACTAATTTAGTACTTTTTTTTTCAAAGAATGAAATATTTATTTATGATCTGTTTTGGATCCTTCATTAGTCCTAGAAAGTCATTCATATCTACACTGAATAACAAGGGTTCAAATATGCACCTTTCCCTTCCCCCTTGGTCAGTATCGATCCCCCTTTTCATGCCTCCATGAAAAAAGAAGGGCTTGGATCTGAACAGTCAGAGCTCCATTTTGAGAGCAATCAATTTCCTCCCTAATATTTCTGTTTATTGTGTCAAATGCTGTACTAACATCTAGAAAGCCAGCAAACCGTACTTTACCACACACACACACACACACACACACACACACACACAGAGTAATAGATAGATAGATAGATAGATAGATAGATAGATAGATAGATAGATATGCAGGTCTTGGCGTGTTTGGTTCTTTTCCCATGTAAGATTGAGAGTATCTTGGTGACGTTCGAGTCCCACTCGCCATCTTCAGGCTGTTGCTTTCGCTTCGTGCTAAGCACCAGCCTGAAGATGGCGAGTGGGACCTCGTAGCAATACTTTCTTCATCTAATTTCTACCTCTTATCTCTGATTTTACCAAAGGTTTTACTATTGATAAACTTATTCCACGTTAAATAATATTCTGTCTCCTTTATCTTTTATTTTCAGTGTCAATCTATCCATCTCTGCATAATCCAGTATGTTCTGAATTATAATTTCATCTGATATATTTTGTGATTAGATATTTCAAGACAAATTTGTTGTCAATATTAGATTATTCTTATGGTTTATTATAAAATCTATATAGCTTTTAACTCTACCGTAAAACCTCTGCAAGGAATGCATTTGTCTCAAGTTTAACTTGAGGATCACGACATAAATTTTAGCCACAATATCTGCCAATCTATTTGGCCTATAATTGCTAGAGTCCTTTTTATTCCACATTTTAGATAGATAAAATGCTACTATTGCCAGCTTCAGTCCCACTTGATATGGCAGGCATTATTTATATGTGAAAATGAACCTGCCAATAGAGGCCCCAACATCTAGGATATTTTTTGATCACTTAAATAGTTGGTAGAATGTCTTCTCCAGGGAATGTATTCCTTGCATTTCAGGCCTTTTATGATTAATTTCAACATGAACACAATGGGGTAAAATATTGACGTGTTCACTAATATTTCAATATGTTCACTGAAAGCAACTTGATTTCCATGGAGAAGACATGATTGCCTGTATTGCTCACCCACCAACACCTACCACTCACTGTACCAGATGGAGAAAACACACACAAACCTGTGGGACTTTGTAAGTGTCTCCTAATGTTGACATCTGGATGGAGATGGCCATGTCAGCTTCATCAAGAAGAGCCAGAAGGTTCTCCTTCCTTCCACAGCCGTAGTTGGGGACATTGGCGTCTCCAGTGGAGAGCATGTCCAGCAAGGCATCTGAAGTGTGGAAAGTGCTCCAATAGTTGTCATGGATGTTGTAGCCCAGGGTGAGATTGTGCAGGAGCTGGGAATTCTTGTTGACCATTTGAATGGCAAAAATGAATAGAATGCCATTATAAAAATCAATAGCATCCCTATTGTAAAAACTGTTATAATCAACAGCAACAACAAATACTTTTGTTATATATAATATATATAATCCTCCACAAGCCTACTGAGCCTTAATCCAACATTGATCCAAACGCAATGATCAGTTACACAAATACGAAAATTGGCTGAGGTACAGCAACTACAACTGGTTCAACCACTACTTTAAATAAAATGCATAATTCAAGTGATAAATCAAGGATTGAACTGAGAGAGGAAAATAATCTGCAGACCTTTCAGCTTTATTTCAGACCCCTTTGGATGTGAGTCTCTTTCACAAAATCAGACAAAAGGGAGAAGCCATGGAAATCAAAATCATTCAGGAAATTAGACTTATCCCCCAATATAGGAATAAATGAGGAGAAAAAAACAGGAAAGAAGGAGAGAATGGAGGGAGTGCAGCACCATCACCCAGAATGACTTACGAATCATGGGAAACAAACTGAAGAGAAGGAGCCACGTTGAAAAGCAACTTTATATGTGATATTTTCTTTCCACTGACGACTATACCAATAAGATGGTCTCCTGGGCTGTAAAAGCTCTGTGGATAGTTTCCATCCTGGTGCTTGAAATTCGGAGGGCATTTCCTTCTCAGCTTCCCAGAGACTGGATGGGACACCAGCAGAAGCAGAAGCAGAAGCAGGAGGTCCATAATTCATGGGGGAATCAATCAATCCCCTTCCTGTTTCTAAATGAGAATTGGAAGAATTCAAAGGACATTCACAAGGTGGAATATCCAGTCGCTTTCCTGACTGAAACACAGAGAAACACTCAGCTGCAAAGGAGAGAGACGTACATTCAAGAGCACAGACCCTGCCTCTCCCCAAACTCCATATTTGCCTCTCCCCAAACTCCCTATTTCTCTGCCCAAAGTCTCCCATGGAGGATTCAGCCAAAGAGCAGAGCTGAAGCTTTTCTCATAATTCTCCCTCTCAGGAGGGATCCCTGGATAAATCAACTAGATCTTGCACTTAAAGATCATTGGGCAGTTCTCTGGAGAGAACTGAAAGGGGAATAATCCCCATGTGATTCATAATAATAGCGGCAGAGATTGAATTAAATCCATCATCTAGAATTGAGAGGTTTGGGGTCTCCATCCTTGAATCTGACCCCAGAGGGAATACATGGCACTTGTGGCTGAAGACAAAAAGAAATGTGACATTTGTTGACATTGTGCTTCAAGAGAACATCCCGGGGGCCAGTTAATACCAGAGCATGTCACAGATCTGAAATAGCTGCCTGCTGAGTTGCAACCAAACTTTACTTCATATTGAAAGCTAATGCTCAAGGGCACCACCACAAAAGGGCTGATGCAATAGTGCAGCCAGGATCTAAGAAAAAAATCAACTTTAGTGAAAACTAGTTGCCAGAACTATGCAGTTTTTAAAAAAATCACAGCTACCCACAAACACTGAGAGAGTTAGAGAAAGCCAAGTGAAGAGAGATGGAGAAATCAAGGCTGCCTCACCCCATGTGAGGAAGGAGAGGAAGGTAGCTTCATGTTGCAGATGGAAAGCAGATCTCCAAAATCTAATTTCCATCTTCAGAAGCCCGGGAATGCGGAAGCCCATATCCCATGTTCCCCAGCCTCCCTTCCCCAAGGGGGCTCTTGCAGGGATGCCAGGCAGGACTCTGCCCAGCTGAGTGGGGAGCCCCTCTGGGAGGAGGAAGCTGGGGAGCCCCGTGTTGGGGAAGGGAAGCAGATCTGCAGAACCCCTCCAGCTTCCAGCTTCTGAGTCCTGGAAATGGGGGGAGACCATATCCCATATGGCACAGCCACCCCTTTCCATGCATGGGGCACTCAGGGGAAAGCAAAGCCCAGACCCACAGAGAAGGCCCAGGATGGCCAGGAAGGAAGAGGGGATCAGGGACATCCCTTTCCTGGGAAGAGGCTAACCTGGTTTATGGGTCCCTGGGTTGAATGCTGGGGTGGATGCAGCCCCCGGGGTTTCCCCAGCCTCACTTGGGCTCCAGTCTTTCCAGGAGAGGCTCCTGTCGGGGAAGCCATGCAGGGCTGGGTCTTCCGAGCGGGATCCAGGGCTGCCTGGGAGGGAGAGTGGGAGAGGGAGGGAGGGAGAGGCAGAGAAGGGAAGAAAATATATTGAGCAACCTCTGAGTTAGCCAAGTCTTGGTGCAGGGCTTTAACTCCTGGCCTAAGGGAAGAAGGTAGACCAGCATTTTCCAAACTTGGAACTTGAAGATGAAGGGACTTTAATTCCCAGAATTCCCTGCCCAGCATGATGAAGTCCATGCATTGTTGGGAGGGGAACTCTGGGGGTTGAAGTCCATTCCTCTTCAAGTTTGAAAAACACTCATGCAGACCAGCCTCTCTCCACGTGTTGCCTCCATTTTGGGAAACAACAAAGACACCTGAAGGGACCCTCAGTCATTGGCTGGCTTGCAGGATGCACAAACCATGTTTTCTTATGGCCATCAGAAGTGAAACATGCCACCCTCAATTGGATTGACTCTAAATAACCCTTAAAGACCCTGATCCTGGTTTGGGAGCCATCCCGGCTGGTTCCGAGGCCTCCTTGAGCCGCCCTGGAGCCAAGCCTGGGATGCCCTGCAAATCCTGCCCCTTCCTGGCCCTTCAGGCTCAGGCAGAGTTGCCCAAGCTCCCCGGATCCCGAGCGAGGCTCTCCAGCCCCAAACCTCCCTGGACCAGGCATGGCTGGCAGGACCTTCCAGGAGAGCCTCCTCCTCCTCCTCCTCCTCCTCCTCCTCCTCCTCCTCCGTGGCCGCTGATCTCCGGCTGGGACCTAACCCTAACCCTTCCTCCCAACGCCTGTCAGGAGGGAAGGAAAGAGAGAGAGAGAGGAAGCCGACCCAGAGAGGGTCCCAGCCACCTTCTCCCTTTTCTTCTTGGTCTCATGGGATTCGTCCCCAGCCTTTCTGCCCTGGGGAGCAGCAACCCCAGGATCCTCAGGCCTGGCCTCACTGGGAATACTGGAAACCAGCATCCAAAACCATCTCTGGGGCTCCAAGCAGCAGAAAGAGCATCACAGTCACCAATTGATCCTCTGAACACGCATGGAGAGATCTCTGCAAGTCTCTATCCAGGTTTGTCTGGACATTGGGAGGGATCTTATGACCCCCCTCCACCCCCAAAGCTGCCTCTCTGTCCCTCTCCCATTGTCCCAACTCTTTTCCCTGAATGCCAAACTCTGATCCGGTTCACACATTCATAACCCCGTTCGCTCAGCCATAGTTCACTCCAAGCGATGCAGCTCCTGACTGCTGAAAATCCCAAGGAGCCAGAAGCGGATCCTAGGAAAAGCTCCCCATCCTGTGTGCAGACAGGCTGAGTTGACCATCCCCACATAGCTGATCCGTGGTAAATCTAGGGAGTCCACACAATGCCCTTAACCCAGGTTGATGGAAGGGAACTGCCATCTTGGCAATAGGTGCCAGGCCAAAACACATAAACCAGATGGTGGCTTAGTGTGACGACCTGCTTCACACATGAACACAGGACGGGGAAGGTTCCCACCGCCAGAATGCGTGAAATGGGGTAAGCATGTTTCAAAATCTCCGTCCATATTTTCAGAGGCTCCAAGGACGAGACCCCTTAGAGGCTCCTTTATGGGAAGGGAAGGGAGAAGGAAGCCGCTTTGAGACTGACTCCTCTAAAGCCCACCTCCTCTGCACCCCCAGGAAAGACTCAGAACAGGCTGTGGGCAACGCCCAGCTCAGATGCACCCAGCTTGCTAAAACTGCTGCAGGAATGCCTGGAAACACCTGGATGCCCCAGGAGCAGCTGTGAACTTGGCCACGCAAGGCAGCCCAGGAAAGACGGTTCCTTCCTTCTCAAAGCAGGTGAAAGAGGACTCAAACTTCCATGATGCTCAAAGGAGTTTGGCCCACTGTGTAGGGATTCAATAACCAGTCATTTCAGTGTCCAAAGATGTCTGACCACATACGTGGTGTTTATTACTTTTATACCATTTTTACAAGCAGAAAAGAACAGCATAGATACAGCATTGGGATTGAGAATAGATCCCACATGGGTGAAACCCCTCAACCACATTGGTGCAACCTCCCAACCAATCCATAAGACTAGTGGTGATGTTAGTAAATGATATCACCTGTACACCTGGAAACTCAGAGACATCCCATCCCCATCCCAACAGATAAGAGAATGAATAGAAGATGAGCTCATGGGATAGCAAAAGAGGCCCCTCCACCAGGCTGCAGTGTGCTGCCAGCTACTAGTGTCATCCAGGGAAACTCAGTGGCCACCACATTTCACTCCTTCCATTTTAAATTTTTAATTAAAGGCGAATCAGAAAGAAGTTAGGAGAGGATTCATAAGAATCATTAGAAGAGCATGCTTGCAGTTGTTTATATAGGGCATACTTGACCCTTAGGCAAGGTAAGAGAGGTTTTGGGATGAAAAGCTGTGATACATATGTTGAAAGTGAAGGAGACATTGAACAAAAGCAGTACCCACTAATTAAATCACAACTAATGACTACATAGCATAGAATTTTTCCCATTTAGCCTGTGGGCAACCAAGCCCAAAAGCTTTCCCACCAAGATCCTAATTTATCAATTTTCAAATCCAAGGCCAAATTGTTGAAAATATTAGCTGGTGCTGGATGGTTCATGACCATCAAACAAATTAAAACAATATCGATTTTGTAGAATAGCCTTCTTCACCACTTGCATCCTATGGTTTATTGTTGAGATAACTGAAAAAGTAACATTGTTTTTGCTAAATACATGCAACAGAGTTAATGTTAAAGGTTGAGCGTGAGCAGCAATTGTGGCACGCCCACTATAAACAAAGCTAACACTATGTATTCAGCTTTATTAAGTAAGGTTGTTTCAGAGTCACAAGTGTTATCTAGCATGACCCTCGCGAGAACGATTCGAATGATGAAGTTGTTGTTTAGAAAGCAAAACAGGAATCAGCCGACTGAGGCAGCAAAAAAGCACAAGATTAGCAGGAATATAATTAAAAGTTTCTTGACCACATGCCAAAAACTATCCTGAGGTAGCCAAACATGGGAAAAGTGAAAAAGTCTCTTCCAAAGCTTGCAGTTCAAAGCAGGTGAGCTAAGACGATGACAGCGAGGTTTTTACTTGAAGATGTACAATTAACTACTTTTGCACAAGTTATATTTATAGGGACCGCTAACATTGAGGGTGTGTAAGCAATTGCATCAAGGTGTGGATAATAAGCAGCAAATCCCAATTAGATTATAGTCTTTAAAAGTTCCCATGTAATAAAAATCCGCTTAGTGCAGACAGGAACTAAACATGTAGAAAGCAAATGTTCCATATCATAAGTTTCAGATAAGCAAAAGACATCATTCTGTGTGATGTTAGTCAAGCATAAGCAAATGAACCCGGATGGGACACTGTGCCATCTGTAAAGTCATTCTGGGACTGGGACCAGATCTGGGGACTGGTGTGCTGTCACAAAATCCTTGGCTGGGTGGACACACGAGCCTGGGCGGACACAATGAGTTGGAATCACAAAGGTCCTGTAGAAGCAAACACAACGCACAGCCTCGGTCTCACTAACGACATAAATGTTGGGCTCAATTGTGGTTGTAAGTCGAGGGCTACCAAGGGTAGCTGGGGACCCTTTCTTCTGGCGAGGACCCTGTTCACACAAGACACTGGACCAGGCCGGGGTCCTTGCAGCTTTGGTGCCAGGCTCAGACCCGAATTGGGGACAACGATCAACTGAAATGATCTGGGATACTTTTCTCCCTGCAAGGATCATAGTCACCTGACATAGTGGACCAGGCTGGGGAATGTTTCTCAGGACCTTTAACAAACGTCAGGGGACAACAGGCCAAGGAGCTCCTATGGAGGTCCTCCCTCCAGTTAAGAACTATAATCCCTCCAGATAAACCAGGAGTCCCAGCTGCACCTTCAAGGCTCTTGGAAGTCTTTGGGGAAGGGATTCACACAGCCTCAGAGATGGGAATGTCTGTGGTGCCTCACCCCAAAGTGCATCCACACAAACACCAGAAGGAAAACCAGTTTCTGGATGGGTGTGGCCAGAAATTCAAAAAGAAAAGAAAAGAAAAACAACACAGAAAGTGCCAGGGAAAGTGAAAAAATGCATTTTATGACTTTCTCCCTAGTTACCGGTCCCTATCCTGGCACTTTCCTTCACCTTAATCATCTCATCCACAAGTCTTCATATAAAGCGAGCCGAGAGTGCTTGTCTTAACCAGTTCGAAATGCAAAGCAAAATCATTCAAAAACCACCACAGCTGTTAATTGAACAGTGGATCCAGTTGCCTGAGGCCTTCAGGGCCAATGGTCAAAACAAAGAACCTCCCTTTGCCCTTCTCGAAGAATTTGTGGCCCACCAGGCACAGACGTGCAATGACACCCAGACCCGCAGACTCAGAGCTGATAGTCCCCCAACTGACAAAAGAGCCAGCAGGAACTCTGCACCGTCCATGGGTCTGGCACAAACTGCAAGGGGAGAATCCCTCATGTCTACACATAAAACGGGGGTCGCTACCTCGCCTGTAAAGAATATGGGCAAAAACCAATCGGAGACAACCCAAAATAGGCTTCTGAGAACAAAGAAAGTCCAGATTTGTCCACTCCACAAATCCCGGCACCCGCTGAACAGGTGCAAGGTGTTTGGAAAGAAACCAAAGGAAAGCTGTGATTGGGGAGTACAAACTCTGCTACAACTAGATAGGGGTCAGCAGATGCCCAGAAGCCAAGGCCGCTGTGTGGGATCCCTGCTGAAGGGCGCAGCATTTAATCTCTGGAGATCTGAGAATGTCAGGCTGGTTCAGTTCTTTGTAGCTACCAAACAATCCAAAAAGATCCCACTTTCTCCGCTGCTCTCTCTCCCTCCCCGCACAACCGTCTCTCTCCTTCAGGTGAAGCCCCAAGGACTCTGCCCGGAGACCGATGATGCTGAAGCAGGGCGAATTCTCATTGGTGCTGCCCTTCGTTCTGGCCCTCCAAAGTCCGAGATCAACGCTTCCTCCCCCAAGGAAGAACCGGAATCCTCCTCTGGGGCTGGAAGCCTCTGCCTCCTCTCTCTCTCTCTCTCTCTTGTTCTCTTCATAGATGAAGAAGATTCTGCCTTAGGAAGAGTTGCTGCCTGGATGACAGGGGGGAGGGCGAGCCCCAGCCAGCCAGGACTTGGGGGTCACAGACTGACACCCCACAATCTGAAGGGAAGCTAAACCAGGAAGAGTCGGAGAGGATCTTCAGGGATCCCTAATAGCCCTCCCCAGCCTCCCCTCTTCCAGGGGAATCCTCCACTCTCTCGGGAAAGGCGCAACTTCGCTTTATGGAGAAACCCAGTATCCTCTTGAAACCCGCATCTCTTGCTCAGAACATCTGGACGAAGCGGCTCCTTCCGATTCTCCACCCCTCAACCCCAAATGGGAAGGAACCGCCCCTCTTTCTATGGGCCAGGAAGACATTTTGCCAGCATAAAAGTGCAGGTGGAGAGAGGGATTGTGGTGAGTTTTTTCCCCCCAGGAATTTGCCTATTTCGGCTGTGGAATGAGAAGCGCTCCTAAAACAAAAGGCTCCTTTTTATTATTATTATTATTATTACTATTTATTATTAAGATTATCACGGCATAAGATAGAAAATAAAGGTAGTAAAGGAGAGGGGAAAGGAAGGGGAAGGGGGAATAAAGGGGAAGGAAAGGAAGATAGAAGGAGGAAAGGAAGGGAAAGGAGTGGAGGGGAATGGTAGGGCTCAAAAGTCCAAAGTCAGAGAAAAAGGCTTCTTCCCCCCATTCAGAACCACGGATTCCTCCTCTGGGGCTGGAAGCACCTGGCCAGGAGCCCTCCTCCTCCCCCCATTCATTCAATGGGAAGATTCTGCCATAGGAAGAGTTGCTGCCTGGATGACAAGGGGGGGAGGGGCAGCCCCTCAGCCAGCCAGGACTTGGGGGTCTCAGACAGACACCCCCCAATCTGGAGGGAAGACAGGAAAACCCTCAGCTGAACCAGGAACAGGCAGAGAGGATCTGCAGGGATCCCTCCTCACCCAGAAGGATCCTCCTCCCTCCAGCCCCCTCCCAATAATCCCACCTCTAACAGTTGCTGCTGCAGCTGTTTTCTTTTGCCCCTCATGTCTACATAGGAGTTATGGAGGAGGAAGGGGGGCAGAGGCCCCTTCCTTCAGCCAATCCCCCTCCAGGTTCCCAAGGAGCCGCTGAGATGCTGCGCTGCCTCTCGGAGGG
Source organism: Naja naja (assembly GCA_009733165.1). Lineage (NCBI taxonomy): Eukaryota > Metazoa > Chordata > Lepidosauria > Squamata > Elapidae > Naja > Naja naja. Next base: position 82,706 of record SOZL01001350.1, read on the forward strand.
ACTTCTACGCCCAACCCCCCGGGCAGGAGCAAAGTCCAGCCACTGGGCTTCCACACCCGCAACAACCTGCTTCAAAGTTCTAGGGTGGTCCAAAATATTCAGGCCTGAACCTTTTCGGTGTATTGTTTTTATACTTAAAACAGTCATTAGGGCAGAGAACCGGGTGTTCAATTATTTGAATCCCATCACTGGTGACAGCTGTCTGTTCGGGCGGGCAAGGGGCAGGGAGGGACAGAGGGAGCCTTTGGGGTTGAGGGAGGGGGAGGTGCCAGGTGGGGGTGCAGAATCAAAGCCAGCTGAGGGACTTTGTCCATCCTTTTCGGTGTATTGAAGGTCAGCTGTCTGTTCGGGCGGGCAAGGGAGGGACAGAGGGAGCCTTTGGGGTTGAGGGAGGGGTGGAGTGCCAGGTGGGGGTGCAGTAATCAAAGCCAGCTGAGGGACTTTGTGTCCATCACTGAAGGTCTAATCCCACCTCCAACATCAAAGCCAAACGGGACAATCATCAGGGACTTGGAGTTCTAGTCCTGCCTCAGGCATGAAAGCCAGCTGGGTGAGTTTCAGCCAATAAAGAGGAGGCTCTGAGTTCTAATCCTCCCTTAGGCATGAAAACTTCCTGTGGGACTTTGGGCCAATGAACCCCAGGAGACTCTTGAGTTTCAGTCCCTTACTACTTATTCATTCGGGGTGTGAAACTTGGAATAATTTTCTTAGCTCAATCTGGGATACCAGAACTGGGGATTCCCAGAGTGTGAGATGGCTGAGTGTCCAATACGGTGTGGTGGGATGGAGGAAAGTGAAATTGTGGGAAACAACTGCTCCATATTCTATGTCTCTGCCTTCTGCTTGTGGGAGAACCAGAGGCATCTCTGTGCTAGCTGGGAATCTTAGACTGACCTTCTATCAGGGCTTTTTATCATCTTTAAATGGAATTTGCAAAAGGATCCTATTCTTAGTTAGGAGCCATTCTGAGACCTAAACATTAATTACCCATTAATTAATTAATTAACTGTAGAGCGGAAAATTAAAGGGCCTGAAAATGCTATTTTATTTCTCTGGTTGAGGAAAGAAAAAAATATACAGTGGAAATTGCTTTACACACTTTATTTTTATTTACTTTTTATTTTTTTGGTGTGAAGTACATACCAAAATGAAAACAATCCTAAACTGAAGTCCCAGACAGCTGTTCTGCTGAATTCTTTCTGCAAAGGAGGTTTTATCAGGAAATCAAGAAAGAATCACATAAGAAGGATGAAGATTTCCCTCCCAGCTGAGAGCAGGTCAAACAAGGCATTTCACATCATTCCAGCATTCTCAGGGAGAGGATCAGAAAACCAGGCTGGTATTTGGTTCCCACAGCTTCTTCTTGACGTCTTTTTATATTCTCTCTCTCAAACACACACTTTTAGCTGCTGTCAGTAGGAACAAGGGCCCACTTTATTTTTTATAAGGTGTTGCGTTCAGTAGCTGTTGCTGAACAGCAAATTCCTCTAAATGGATTTCACAGAGATTTATTGAGCTGAAAGGAAAGGAAGCTTCAAGAATTCCTTGTATAAGTTGTTCAACAATTTCCCATTTTGAAATATATAGATACAATTTTCTTTCACTCCTGCATACTATAAATGAAAATAATATCTCCTTTCAAATAAAAGAAACTTCAACAATTCTTCCACTATCACAATGATGTTATACCTCATGTTTTTACATTCAATCTAGCTGTGAGATGCTCCTTTGTGTTCAGCTCTGGCCTCAGAAGGATAATGTAGCACTTGGGGATGAAGATGCAGACCAGCAGACCAGCACTGGAGGCCAGGATGCAGAAGACCTGCACAGCCACCATGTATTTCCCTTTGGTGCTCAGGTAGGTGGGCACAAAAGTCACCCAGACACTGCAGAAGACCAGCATGCTGAAGGTGATCAGCTTGGCTTCGTTGAAGGCCCCAGGTAGGTTCCTGGCCAGGAAAGCCACCGTGAAGCAGATGGCAGCCAGGAAGCCCATGTAGCTGAGGGTGATGTAGAACATGACCACGGCCCCTTCATTGCATTGCAGGATGATCTCTCCAGGCTGGGAGTGGAGGTCAGAGTCAGGGAAGGGGGAGAAAATCCCAGCCAGATGGAGCAGATGATAACTTGGACACCAGAAGAAGACAGGATGATGGAGTTGGCCAAGCTCTTCCCCAACCATCTCTTCACTTGGTTTCCTGGTTTTGTGGCCAGGAAAGCCAGCACCACCGTGATGGTTTTGGCCAAGAGAGAAGAAACAGCAACTGAGAAGATGATGCTGAAGACCGTTTGTCGTAGAAGGCAGGTGGCTTTCCTTGGTTGACCAATGAAGAGAGAAGAAGACAAGAAGCAAAGCAGGAGAGAGACCAGGAGGATGTAGGAGAGGTCCTGGTTGTTGGCTTTGACAAGGGGAGTTTCTTGGTACTTAATGAAGATGATTAAAACAAGGCCTGTGGTTAGGAAGAAGAGCAGGGCAAAAGAGACCAGGATGATGCCCAGAAGTTCTTCATAAGACAGGAAGGTTATAACTTTGGGGATACATTGGACTCTCTCCTCATTTGGATACTTATCATCTGGACACTTGGTGCATTTTTCTGTATCTGAAAAATCCAAAAAGCTATAAATACATATAATATACAACTTTTATACATAATTTTTGGAGGATGATATAATGTGGTGCAGTGGTTAGAGTGCAGCACTGCAGGTTCCTTCTGCTGACTGCTGGCTGCCTGCAATTTGTCAGTTCGAATCTCACCAGGCTTATGGTTGACTCAGCCTTCCATCCATGGAAATACACATCCAAACTAAAACATGGAAGAATTATCCTGGAAACAATCTGCCTTACTTCCTATCTAGCTGCTCCTTCAAGATCTTTTGATAAGTCTTCCTTTAGATAAGAAATTGTGCATTTTGAAAATAAGCAGGAAGACAGTTAAGCTTCAATGTGTTTTTCAACATGTGTTTCGTGAAAATGCTCTGGATAAATCCATTTCCACAAGACCTTCCCTAATTCCTCAGTGTCACCCACCTTCCTGAGTGGAGAAGGTCCCCTCCGGACAAGGAACCAGGCGTAGCAGCAAACTGGCTCTCCTTCTCGAGCCCTCTTGACAAATCCAGCAGGACAACTTTCCACACATGTGGACTGAGGCAGGGACTGAGCAGAAAAAATAGGAATGCAAAGAAAAGAGTTAGGACTCACCATCGAGGGAAAATGGGGTGGGGAGAAATGGACATTAGGCAAGTAGCCTCTGGGCCTTCACTTAGATAAACATGAAATCTGTGGCTCCTTCCAAACAGATGTAGGAGGTACAACCATGGGAATATTATCCATTGAGTTCCTGCCGTTTGTTTTGGCATATCATGGATGGAATTGAAAAAAATTTAAGCATTAAGTGACACCGGTCAGTTTCTCCTCATTAACGGCATCCCTCCATTCTTCTCATACCCCTGGTTTTAAAGTATGAAGATCTATCCCAAAGTTTAGTGTAGTTTAGTTTTAGTTTAGTTTACTTTATTGTCATTGCACCTCGTACAATGAAATCAAACACCATCTTCAGTGCACATCATGACCATGAAAATAAACACAAACACACATCCTTCACATTCCACACATTGAACTGAAAACTCCTGACACCACACCAACTATACAGCAGAATTCAACAGAGCTACTGCCCTGGGATAGAAGCTGTTTTTCAGCCTATTTGTCCTTGTTTTATTATTCTGTACCATCTGCCAGATGGTAATAGTTCAAAAAGGGTTCCCAGGATGAGATGGATCTTTGAGGATGTTCTGAACTTTCTTAAGGCAGCAGGAGCTATAAAGCTCTTCCAAAGAGGGGAGAGGGCAACCAATGATCTTCTGGGCAATGACATTAACCCTCTGGAGTGCTGTCCTATCTGCCACTGTGCAATTGGCAAACCATACACAGGTGCAGTAAGTTAAGATACTCTCTATGGTGCAGCGGTAGAAGGTCACCAGCAGTTTTCCATTCAGTTGTTGTTTTCTGAGAAGCCTCAGGTAGTATAATCTCTGCTGGGCCCTTTTGACCAGGGCTGTGAGCACCCAGGTCAGGTCCTCTTTTAGGGTAACACCCAGAAACTTAAAACTGGCCACTTGCTCCACTCGGTCTCCATTGATAAGCAAGGGCTGGATATCTGAACTGTTCCTTCTATAGTCCACTATAAGCTCCTTGGTCTTATTGGTGTTGAGGACCAAGTTATTGTCTCCACACCATGAAAGCAACCATTGGTCCACCTCATCTCAGTAGGCAGACTCATCCCCACCAGAGATGAATCCCACCACTGTTGTAACAAAGGTCCTCTGCACTTTGTTTTTCCTCAGGGATATTTCGTGTCAGTCCAGTTGCCTTTTGAAAAAACACCTTCGGGACAACTGTGACCTGGATGACTGAGAATCTCCATAGATATCACCATCTGTTTCCATTAAATTATATAATTTGTTGAATTTGGAATAAATTTTAGATTTATTAAATTTGTAGATTATCTGGTTTATTGAAATAGAGTGATGAAGAAAGAAACTCTGATGAGCTGCAGTGGCGCAGTGGTTAGAGTGCAGTACTGAGGCTCCTTCAGTGGTTACAGTGCTGACTGCCAGCTGCTTACAATTTGGCAGTTCGAATCTTACCAGGCTCCATCCTTCCGAGGGGGTCAAATGAGGATCCAGGTTGTTGGGCAACATGCTGACTCTGTAAACTGCTTAGAGGGCTGGAAAGCACTGGAAAGCAGTATGTAAGTCTAAATGCTATTGCTATTGGTAAGTCTGCTTTAGATGAGGAAAAGCAATGAACCTAAAACCCAAGACAATTGCTAAAGTTTCAAAGAACTGAGATGTTACTAGAAGAAAAACCATGGAGTAGTTTAAGGTCATGCTATTGTGTGCATATGTGAAGAGGTCTTCAGTTTGGATGGATGGTGATTGGGACATGTGATGTGATGATGGGTATAGGGGGTTGGATTTGTAGTTTTGATTATTGCAAGGAAGCCTGGGATTTTCAGATTTGGGATTCACCCAGTTGTGCCAGTTACTATCCAAATGAAAGAGAACTTTTCAGCGATGTCTGACTCAGAGTTATTGGTTGGAGGGTTGCTGGAACACTGACATGTAGTGTGGCTGTAATGCTTTTTATCCTTATTATCTTCTTTACTTCCCCTTTTATTGGCATGATGATGGTGACGATGATTGCTCTTATTCTGTTGCTTCTGTACTAGAGACAAATTCCTTGTGTGTTTCATCACACTTGGCCAAATAAAGTTCAATTCTATTCAAGCATTTTTCAGATGAAGAATCCTCTTACAAGCAAAGGTCAAATCTAAGCAGCATTCCTTTCAAATGCTCCCTCATTACACTTGATGTCATGAAGGGTTTTTCTTTGGCTCAAAGAAATCTTTCAGTACGTCAGTTTTCTGGGTCAGGGCATGATACAATATGAGACATTATACAAACAATACACTATTGTAAGCTACGCAGAGTCACTCTGGAAAGAGAGACAGGCATATAAATGTGGAGAAGCTGAATTCTAATTTCAAGACTTATTTCCCACTGTGACCCACAGGACGTCCACTCAGTCTCCAATAAGCTTCATTGGATTCAGTCCTAACTTGAGGTCAGGAACCAGTCAACATAATTGCCTTCTTCTTCCCTTCTATTTGAGGACAAGGAAGAAGCGATTCTACACTTCTACCAGCACCACAATCCCCAGCACTTGATGGCCTCTCTCACCAAGTTTATGGAGATCATAGACATCAGAGAGGAGACTAGAGGGCCATCATCCATGTTCTACAGAATCATCACCCAGATCCCAGGTTGGCTGAATCAGCAGAGAACATTGTTCCAATATTACAGCACCTGGAGGTCACTTTCTTATACACTACTGAAGCCCCTCAAGCACTCGAAGAAAACCATCATTGCCCACATTCCATTTCCTGGGAAGGTCATCCATCATGGTGACTGGGCTTAGCCCACTTGAAATGGGGCCACAGGCTTTGCAAAACAGGGAAAAGGGACCAATATTCCACCCACCTTGTTGAGCAACTTTAACCGTGAAAGAGCATCTTGGTTGATCATAACTCTCCCTCTTTCAAAAGTTCCTGGGTGCAGATAAATGTGGTCCAACTTGGGGAGAACAGCCCAGGTCCTGATGTTCAGATCTGCTGCTACCTCTCCATTTTGGTCCAAGTACAAAATAAAAGTGGAAAAATTGCAAAACTCATTCTTTGCCAGAAAGGGATGAAACTAAAATGGAATGATCCAGAAATATTAAAAGCAGGAATTTTGGTTTCTTATCTCATGTGCACTTTTCACTTTTGAACTTTTCTTCCACCATTATCTTACTAGAAAATTTTCCTAGTTGGGGAACAAGAGTCCCACTAAAAGTAAAAAACAAATATTCAGCAAAATTTGGCAATCATATGTTGATAAAACAAAATTGACAAAATTTGTCAATTATATAGAACATTGTAGAGCAGTCATAACTGAAGAAACAAACCAATATAGAGATTATTCATAAACTCCTTGAAAACAACAGGGTAATTACTACTAAGAACAGATTTGTCTAGAAGTAAGTTCCCAGGTTAATCTTCTCCCAGGTAAACAGATGGGAAACATGATCAGAGGAAATAATTCTAATTGATTGTAAGGCCACATTTACAGAATCTTGCAAATCTAAAAGCACAAATCTCCCGCCAAGTTTTATGCAGGGAAATGTTAGGCAGAAAATCTTCTGAGTTTCTTTCTCCACCTGCTATGCAGCTGAGGGCTCCCCTCCCTGTTATCTGATCATTTCTAGTCAGGATCTCTTTACTCATCCCCAAGATCATCCCCACGAATCACTACAGTTTGTTAATAGATTGTGGGAATGCTTTTAAAATAACCTGATTTCATTAAAGTATTAACATACTACTTCAGGAAGCAATGTTTGGGAACCAAGTTAAGTGAGGGGTTGGGTAGTGTGATAATTAACTGGAAAAAGACTATCTTAAAAATTGTACTCAAATTATTTTCACTGCTTCTTGGAGAACTGGGAGATATGAATAATAATTGGTCCTTGATTACCTATTTTTCAATATATTCATTAACACAAGCAGATTGAACCAATAGATTATGATATTATGATAAATGATTTATTCCAATTCTTAGATAAACCTAGTTTAAAAATTCATAGCTTTCAGAAAAATATATAATTTGGCAATCGGTAGAGATAGATGTGCATAAATAAAACCTAATAGAAAAATACCTTCAGCAACCTGGACTTGACAAATTATGGAATCCCATATAAGAACAAATGGATTGGAGCTCCAATGTAGATCTCTCATTAAAGTGTCCTTTATACTTGGTTGATACTATTATGTATGTATACTGATCACTGCTTACAATAAACTGGTAGTAGTAACTAATTTATTAGATAAGCAGTCATATAACTTGATCATTTTGTTACTGATGCACCGGAAAAAGGATGAGAGATAAAACTTAAAAGACTCTTTAAGATGATCTATTAAATGTTGTGTTGAATTCTAATAAAATTATGGTAAATTTCTAGTGAATTTAGACAATGATTCACTGTGATATTTAATACCTGATGTATTTTCAGAGATATATAGTGTTTCAAATATTTGTTGGACAATATTTAAAGAAGATTTTTCAATTCTATGCAATAGTGATAAGGCAAAAGAAGAAGTTCAATCCCAGAAGGAATTATAAATTCCATGAAGTGAAAAAGTCTTGACTTGTCTCCACTTATGAGAGGGCCTCCCTGAGGGAACAAGACTTATGAGGATGCCACCAGTTGTTGAGAACAGTTGTGATATAACAACACAAATTCCATTCTGGACAAACATGGGAGTTAAAGTCCTCATGAAATTCGCTCCCTCCACTGTGTCTGAAGCAAAGACACCAATGAAGGTCCATCTGAAATGGAGCAGCAGCTGGACAATTCCTGGGTTCTGGATCCCTTGTTTTGGGAGCATCAGGTGGAAAAAGGGGAATTGACATTTATCAGTCAGAGTATTTGAAACAGGTTCAACACTGATCTGAAAAAGCAATGAAGAATGCGGTGTTATATTTGGAGTCAGAACAAGTCCCAAACACTAGGTTTTAATAGCTCCTTATCGGTATTCATGACCACATTAGTATAATTTATTATAGCCATTAAGCCATGTTAAAATGCATAATGTAGAACACAGAACATTAACGAATATATGTGTTAAGTCTGCATGAAGAGTCAGACGCGAGGAGTTCCAGCAAAGAGTTTATTAAGTGACTACAGCTCGAATGGACCCGTCTTGGCTTGGCTGCTGCTCTTATAGCCTGCAGCCGTGGTTGCCAGCCAATGGGAGTGCAGGGTTTCTTCCGCACTATTTAAACCAATACCATTTGACATTTTACAAGAACAGTTCAAATAAACCAATAACAACCTACATACATAACACCCCTCCCCACTAGGTTCAGTCCATACCAAACCCCAACCTATCTAATGTATTCCTTTAAATAGGTGGGGCTCTTATGTTGAGACCTTCGTGGTTCAGAAGTTTTAACGTTCTCACCCAGTGAGAGGGAAATGTGTCTGCTGACATTTCCCTGTTGGGACTTCCTGTGAAAGGAGACCCTGTTAGACTGTTAGAATCTGGTCTCTCCTCCCAACCCATCTCCATTCCAATGTCAGCACCCAAGTCAGGTAGTGATGTGCAATCTTCCACTTCTAAGGATGGATCTTGGCATTGTGACAGGGTTCGGGATGGTTCCTGTTGCAATGGCTCGTTACACATGGGGGTGATTCTTGCTTGCTGATTTTCCTCCTGTTCCTCCCATTCCCCCCTAGAAGAGACATCAGGTGAGGGACCCAGAGAGAGACAGGGGCGATGTTCCTGAGGGAACCTGGATCTAAGTTGGTCAATGTGCCTGCTCCAGAGGAGTCCATCCTCTGTTTGTACCCTGTAAGAACGAGGGCCAGTGATGTGAGTTATTTCAGCAGGAATCCACAAAGGTTCACCTATAAGGTTCCTAGCATATACAGAATCTCCCACACTGAAAGAACAAACTTTGGAAGTGGAATCCAGTGGTGCGTTGGGTGCGTAAGTGGGATGAAGGCGGTCAAGGGAAGACCTAAGTTTCCTACCCATCAACAACTCTGCTGGGGACAAGTTATTTGATGGGCTAGGAGTGATGTGCTGAACACTAAGAAGCTTTTCAAGCTTCTCAGTGATATCCCCAGGACCCAGCTGCTGAAGCTTCTCTTTGGTAAAGCGTACCATACGTTCAGCCCGCCATTAGCGAAGGGTGCCCAGGGGCAGTGAGGGCATGTCTGATACCCTGTTGTGCTAGAAAGGATTCAAAAATGTTAGATGTGAATTGAGGGCCATTGTCAGAGACAAGGACATCTGGTAACCCATGGGTTACAAACAATTTTCTGAGCTGCTTGATGACAGCCTCAGTTGTAGTGGATGTCATGGGAATTACCTCTAGCCATTTGGAATATGCATCTACTATAACCAGAAAAGTGTGCCCTCTCGTAGGGCCTGTGAAATCAATGTGGATCCTAGACCATGGGCCCCTAGGACATTCCCATTCCTGTGTGGGGCGTGAGGTGGAGCAGGCCTGACTACCTGGCAATTGGGACAAGATGCTACCCAGTTTTCAACCATTTTGTCAATACCTGGCCACCATACATAACTCCTGGCCAAACCTTTCATCCTTACAATCCCAGGATGACCCTCATGTAACATTTCCAAAACCTCTCTTTGCAGTTTTGCAGGAATAACCACCCTGTTACCCCACAAAATACATCCTCTTAATACAGATAATTCAGTTTGCCTGGACTTAAAAGGTTGGGCAAGGTGAGGTAGATCTTGAAGAGGCCAACCTTTCTTAATCCAGCCTATAACAGGTGCCAACACAGCATCTTTGGCAGTCTCTCTGGCAATCTCAGCAGCATGGACTGGAAGCTTAGCAACAGTCTCTAGGAAAAAGGTGTGAGTTTCAAGTTCAAAGTCCTCCTTGTGGCAAGGTAGTGGGCAACGACTCAGTGCATCAGCATGTCCAATGTCCTTGCCAGGCCTGTGAATCAGTTTGTATGAATAGGCTGCAAGAAATTCAGTCCATCTCAGCATTCTTGGTGACAGGATATTAGGTGTAGGTTTGTCTCCTGCCACAATGCCTAATAAAGGTTTGTGATCTGTAACAATGGTGAATGACCTGCCATACAGATATTCATGAAATTTCTTAACAGCTGCAACGACTGCTAATGCCTCCTTGTCCAGTTGGCTATAATTCCTCTCTGCTTTGGACAAAGTGCGAGAGTAAAATGCAATAGGGGCTTCCCTTCCACTGGGAAGCCTGTGACTCAAACCCCCACTCCAAAGGGGATGCATCACAAGTCAGAATAACAGGCAAATTCTCAGAGAACTGTATCAATACAGCATCAGATGTGATTAGTCTCTTAATACTGTTAAATGCTGATTGTTCCTTCCTCCCCAGATCCAAACAGCTTTTTATCAAGCAGGCGATGTAAAGGCTCAGCAATGGATGCTTTGTGAGGTAGAAACATGTGATAAAAGTTAATAAGTCCAAGGAAGGCTTGTAAGTCTGTCTTGCATCTAGGTTTAGGGGCTTCCTTGATTGCTTTAACCTTGGCATCAGTAGGGTGGATGCCATGCTTGTCAATCATGTACCCCAGGAACTCAACTCTGTCTGTTTTGAGTGTGCATTTGTCTTCCTTGACTTTTAAACCCGCTTTTCTGAATCTGGTAAGGACTTCTCTGAGTCTCTCTTGAAGCTGAGTGTCATTTTCAGCAGAGATTAACACATCATCAAAGTAAGGCACTACCCCGGCAGTCCTTGCAACATTCTTTCCATAAGGCTTTGAAAAATGCCAGGTGCCACGCTTACTCCAAATTGTAGTCTTTTACATTTGAAGGCACCTCTATGAGTCACAATTGTTTGTGCCTCTGCAGTGGCATCATCAACTGTTAATTGTTGATATGCCTGAGCCAAGTCCAGTTTGGCAAATACTGTCCAAGGGAATGGAGCAGATGATGCACAACTGGTACTGGGTATCGCTCTGCTGCAGCATGGTTAAGTGTCCCCTTATAGTCACCACAGATTCTCACTGACCCATCAGCCTTGACTGGTGTGACTATGGGTGTTTCCCATCTGGAGTGGTCAGTAGGCTCTAAAACCCCTTGAGCAATAAGTTTATCTAATTGTGCATCAATTTTTTCCTTTAAAGCAAATGGAACCCTCCTGGGCTTTAAATGAATTGGGGCACCTTGGGGTCTAGGCTGAAAGCAATAGGGGTCCCCATATACTTGCCCAGTCCTTCGCTGAAGACCTCTGGAAACTCAGACTTCAAGGACTCCTCCCATTCAGAGCTGCTCACGTGATTGATGCCAGTCACCTCGATGCCTAGTGGCTTGAACCACTCAAGTCCCAGCAAACTTGGGCGATCCTTGTCCACGATGGTCAGGGGCAAACGTTTGGTGTGGCCTTTAAACTGCACGTTGAAATCTCTTGCTCCAACTACTGGAATCTTGTTCCCTTGGTAGTCTTTGAGAGTCAGTGCTTGCTTCTGGAAATGCTTCTTCTGAATGTTGGGAAAGAGTCTGTGGATAGTGTCCCATGACACCATAGATAAATAAGAGCCTGAGTCCACTTCCATTTGGCAAGGCCTTCCTTCAATAAACACCTTCACGTGTACTTTTCTGCTTTTTAAGGGTGAAGAATGACCAATAGTGATTGTTTGGTGAGTTTCATTCTTGCCATTTGCTTCTAAATTTCGCCCCATCTTTTCAAGGAAATTGTTGGGCTTAAAGTCTTTTCAGGAAATTTTTCCTACTAGGTGGAGTTCTGGATGATTTGCAGACTCTGGCTATGTGACCCGTTTCTCTAGCGTAGGCAAATGGAGTCAAAGAACTTGCATTCAGTGCGGGGTGGCCCCCACCTCTGCAATAGAACCTTGCCTGTTTTTCCCAGAGTCTTTTCTCTTCTTCTCCATTCTGAGTCTAAAATCCCTCCTCTGCCTCACTGCCATCAGAATCAGAGTCTATTTGTTGCAATGGGCTGTTGTGGATTTTTCCCCATCAGAATGGCTTGAGGCCTGGCTTGAGGCCTTGTTAATCTTTTCATGGCGCTGCTGAGGACTTGGTGGCTTCCGCTGAAACAGCTTCTTCAATGGCCTCTTTAAACGTGATCTTAGGTTTCATTAATAGTTTGCTTTGTAAGACCTTATCTTTGAGGCCTAAAACAAACCGATCACGCATGGCCTCTTCTAAGTTGGTAAAATCACAAGCACCCCAATGTCCCTTAAACTTGCCACGAAGTCATTAACATTCTCGCTTTCCCCTTGATCCCGACGGTAAAATTCGTGTCTCTTAATGAGGCACGATACTTGTGGGTAATGGGCTCTTAAAGTTTCTCTAAATCGGGCCATTCCATTACCTTCAGCTATGCAGCTCCCGCTAACGCCATTTTGAAGACTGCGGACCGTGCGTGAGAAAGACCGCCCTCTTCCGTCTCTCGGGGATGTCGGCGAGGTCGTTCCTTCCAGGTACATCTGGAAGCGATCCGCATCGATTCCCAGTCTTCCGCTGCCAGATCGAGCGGGGCTGGGGGTGTTCAGCACAGCCATCTCGCTCTGTTGCTTGTTCTTGGCGTCGTCTTCTCTTCAGGGAAATCCCACCTTCGTCGCCAGTGTTAAGTGTGCATGAAGAGTCAGGCGAGGAGTTCCAGCAAAGAGTTTATTAAGTGACTACAGCTCGAATGGACCCGAGTTGGCTGGGCTACGGCTGCCTCTTATAGCCTGCAGCCGTGGTTGCCAGCCAATGGGAGTGCAGGGTTTCTTCACTATTTAAACCAATACCATTTGACATTTTACAAGAACAGTTCAAATAAACCAATAACATTCAAACCTACATACATAACAATTTCCATGGTAACCCTTTTAAGGCATTCTGCAGACTGAAAACTACTTTTGCTTTTTCATCAGGCTGCAATTGTGAAGAGTTCACTGTATATCTACAGCTTCTGAATTAATATAAAAGAATATGCAGCAGTTTGCATGGACAGTTTGTTTTTAAGATGAGTTACTTATAAAGGAACTATGGGTCAGCCTACATGCAGCCTACTGTCAGCACATTGTTTACTACAGGAACCACAATCTAAATTGATTAATTAATTGATTAACTTTGGGATAGGTTTGATCAGAATGGATGTTCTATCCAGTCAGCTGGACAATTTCCTGAATTCACTTCAAGGAAAATCTGGCCAGATGGAGCTAGAGAGAGAGAGAGAGAGAGAGGCGAGTCTTCTCCCCACCCGTGTCCTTCCTAACCCCCAGTCTCCGCGGGGCTCAAACACCTGCCGAAGTGGCGAGGGACTCGAAGAGCAGCTCGAGTTGCGAGCCATGGCTGGGGGCGCGAGGCAGACAGAGTCCCATGGCAAATTCCTCCTCCTGCCCCACCAGAGCCCGCCTGTCGGGAAGGGGCATCACCTTCACCCTTCCCAATGGACCCTTCAACCAGGGGAGTGGGCTGCGATATCCCGAGCCCTGGCAGCAAGGGGGCATCCCTCCCCATGGGTGCTCACTGGCGCCCCACCTCTTTTTCCCGCACAGCCTCCGCTGCCCACCGCTAGTCCCATCCTTTCCAGCAGAAGTGACCCTTGCAGGGATTGACCCGTGAGAAGGAGGCGGGGGCTGGGAAAATAAGCCAAGCAGCTTTCAAGAAACGCGTCCCTCCCTAATGCTTTCACCAGCCCAAAGCGCGGGGAGAAAAAGTGTGTGGCCCCGAAGGAGGCCTCTGCGGTCAGTGTTCAATTCTCGCCTGAAAGAAGGCCGGGAAAACTTTGGGAATCCTGGGGATTCCATTACTTGGACCGTATTCTTTCTAATAGATGAGACCGGACTCATAAAGTTTGAAAGAGCTGCTTTCACCCTAAGTAAAGCGAAGTAAGTACCTGATAGCCTTCTGCTAATAAAATCGGGACTTTTAAAAGCCGGGGCCAGGGACAAATTATTAAAACTCAGGACTGTCCAAAAGCGGGACATCTGGTCACCTTAATTATACTACAACCTTGTCCTCTTTTATTTTATATAGTTTCTAGGCACTTCAAAGTCTGCTCTGAAAAATACTTCACCCTCAGTGCAGGCATGGGACTTAGTACAAGAGAGTCAGCAGATTCTTCAAAGAGCAATCTAATAATAGAGTTATTGCTCCTGTATTACCAAGTGAGACTGGAATTCTAAATAAATTCTAAATATTAAATGCTGGCCTCATTTAGCAATGGACCCAGTTAAAAACTGTTTGTAGATTCAGTTGGATTTATGGCAGTAAATTAAGGTGACCAGGCGTCCGCTTTTGGCGGGACAGTCAGTTTTACCAATTTGTCCAGCGTCCCGGCATTTTAAAAGTCCGATTTTAAGAGACGGAATCCCTGGAAGGACATTTCCTGAAAGAACTTTTGCTTTCCTTTCCGCCCCTTTCTCACATTGCACCTGGGTGTCTGCCTAGCAACAATGACGACATGGGAATACCTTTTTCTTTCTTTTTTTTATAAAAGTTTTATTTTTCCAAAAACAAACATAACAAACAAGCATACAACACATAGATCCATATCAATTTCAAGTATGTCGGTCGGTCAAAAATCACAGTGCCTACCCCTCATTATTCATACTCAATATTACAAAAGGATAAGCTATAATCATTATTATTAATCCTTTATCATATTATAATCTCTATATTGTTTCAACAGTTCTATCTATCTTTATATTCCCAAAAATACATTACCAAACTTTTTATCTAACCATTGGTAGAACATATTCCATATCTTATAAAACTGCTTTTCTTCTTGATCCCTAATTTCAAATGTTAATCTACTCATTTCGGCACAATCCAAAATCTTCTTAATCACTTCCTCCTGCGTAGGTGTCTTATCATTTCTCCAGTTTTTAGCAAATACAATTCTAGCGGCTGTCAGTACATTAACAATCAGATATTTCAGTTCTTTGTTAAATGTCTCTGGTACAATTCCCAACAGGAATATCTCAGGTTTCAAGTCTATATGTTGTTGTGTCATTTTTCCAACCACATGTGGATTTTAGTCCAGTATCTTTTAGCATCAACGCAAGTCCACCACATGTGGTAGTAGGAGCCAGGTATCTGATGACATTTCCAACACTTATCCGATTTATCCTTGAACATTCTTGCAATCCTTCTCGGGATAGGTGCCACCTGTAAAACATCTTATACAAATTTTCTTTATATGCAGTTGACATTGTCATTTTATAATTCTGATCCCACAGTGTTTGCCATCTCTCTAAATCTATCCCATAACCAAAATTTTCCCCAAGCAATCATTGTTTCCTTAACCTGCTCCTCTTCCATTCTAACTTCTAATAGATAACCATAAAGTTTTTAATCATTTTTCGTTCGTGCCCATCAAGATTTTATCTAATTCAGTTTGCTTTTTATAAATCCCTTCAGTCTTAACATCCTCATCATATCTAGATTGTACTTGCAAATATGAAAACCAATTCATTTTATACCTTGTTCTTGTAGTGTTTGCATCGATTTGAGTTCACCCTTTTCATTTAAAATCTCTTCATATCTAACTGTTTGTTCCTTCTTGTATATTATTGCATATGAAAAAGCTTCAATAGTAGATACCCATAATGGAATTTGTATATAATGTTGTTTTCTGGTTTTCCCAATTTAAAAACAAAGCTTCTCGAACATAGTGTCTTCTAAAATATCCTTGTTTTTAGTTCCCTTATACCATAAGAAAGCATGCCATCCTAGTAATAGATCATGACCCTCTAAAGTTAACAATCTATTGTTTCTCAATGTTATCCATTCTTTCACCCACATCAGGCTTGCAGCTTGATAATACAATTCCCAATTTGGTAGTGCGAATCCCCTCTTGACCTTGCATCTTGTAATAGCTTAAATTTAATTCTTGGCTTTTTGCCCTGCCATATGAATTTTGATGTGATTTTATTTAAATCTTCAAAGTATTCTTTCCCAAGTCTAATTGGAATTGTCTGAAATAAATATAAGATTCTGGGTAAAACATTCATCTTAACTGTCGATATTCTGCCAATAAGAGATAATTGCATATTTTCCCATCTTTCAAGATCTGTCGCTATCTGCTGTTTGAGTTTTATATAATTATCTTCTTTCAATGTACTGCATCTTGATGTTATATTTATTCCCAAATATTTAACTTTATTTGCAATCTGAATCTCTAATAAATCTTCTAAATCTTTCTTGCGTTTTGCTAACATATTCTTTGTTAGGATCTTTGTTTTGTCTTTATTAATTTTTAAACCTGCCACCATTCCATATTCTTCTATTTGTTCTATCAACTTAGGTGCTGATTTAAGTGGATCCTCTAGTATGAATACCAAATCATCTGCAAACGCCTGTAGTTTATATTCTTCTTTTTAATTTTCATTCCTTTTATTTCTTCATCTTCTCTGATAGCTCTATTCAGTACTTCTAGTGTTAAAACAAACAGTAGGGGCGACAGAGGACAACCTTGTCTGGTTCCTTTTCTTATCCCTATAGATTCTGTCAGCTCTCCATTTACCAATATCTTTGCTGTTTGATTATTATATATTGCCTCAATAGCTTGTATAAAGTTTTTCCAAAGCCCATTTGCATCATTTGCAATATCATAAACCGCCAGTTCACATTGTCAAATGCTTTTTGAGCATCTAAAAACATCAGTGCCATCTGTTTTTCAGAATGTGTTTCATAATACTCCAGAGTATCTAAAATTATTCTCACATTTTGCTTAATTTGTCGTTTTGGCAAAAATCTATTTTGATCCGTGTGGATAAATTCATTTAAATATCTTTTCATTCTTTCTGCCAAGATTGAAGCAAAAATTTTATAATCTGAATTCAACAATGAGATAGGTCTATAATTTTTAACTTGTTGTAGATCCATTTCTTCTTTAGGTATTAGGGTAATATAAGCTTCCAACCATGTCTCAGGTATTCTCTTTTTTAATAAGACTTCATTCATCACTTCTAGAAGGGGGGTGCTTAACACTTCCTGGAAGGTCCTGTAAAATTCCGGGTAGACCATCTGGGCCTGGTGCTTTTCCTGTATTTTGTTTCTTCAAGGCTTCTGTTAATTCCATTATGGTTATGTTCCCTTCTAACATTGTCTCAATGTCTTCAGGTATCTGTGGTAGTCTTGTCTTTTGTAGATACTGTTCAATTTTTCTTCTAGAATATCTTCTTGAGAGTACAGTTTTTCATAGTAGTCTCGAATAATTTTTCTTTTCATCGTTCCCATGCTGTATATTCCCTTTTCCATCTATTAATTGGCTAATTTTCTTTATTTCTCTTTCCTTTCTAATTTTATCGCTAACCACCTTCCTGGCTTATTACCGTTTTCAAAGTAAAAATAGGAAGGTATCAATAAAAAAGGATAAAAATAGTAAAGTAGTAGAATTCCTTTAGGAATAACAAAATATATTTTTAGGGGCTCCAATTATAAAAATTAAATTCCAAACAATAAAAAGCCTTGGCAGGAAGCAATATCACTCTTTATTCCATTGCCACTATGCAGAATCCAGAGCTTAACTAGTGAAAGCGGAAGATAGCAGCTCCTCTGTTTTGCCTCTCGAAGAAATCCAATTCTTTTATTTGAAAAAGCTCTCCAAGGTCACTTTACTCTTCAGTTCCAAACTGAAGGCTCAAAGATATTCAAAAGCACCTATCCGGCACTTTCTAATCAACAGGAGCCTTGGATACAGTCCTTGCAAGTGTGTATGTTTATATAAGATAACAGGTCTCTAGTAGCAATATTGTATCTCACAACCAACTTTCACTTCCTTGCCAAGTGACTTCCAAAATGTATCACTTCCTGTCTTATTCAAAACAAGAAGGACAGTAAAAATCTCGGTGGCCATTTCTTATATGCAAAAATAAAAAGTAACCAGATCAAAATAACCAAATTACATTAGAGCCCCTGGTGCCAAAAAGGAAAAAGGACAAGATTCAATAAAATATAAAAGGTATTCAAGGACTCCCAAGAGGAAAAAGTAAAAAGAAAGTCTTTAAAGCCATAAAAGAAAGAAGAAACAAAACTCTTTACTTTCAAACACAATCTCTTCGCTTGCCTATTCCATATCACTCTCAATTTCACACCATTAGAGTTGCTAGGGTGTTCCCAAAGGGTTAAAAACAAGATGATCTCACCGACCGACAAACTTCTTCCGATCTCATTCCTCCGGAGCTGTCACAGCTTCTTCAGCCGATGGCTGCCTCAGCGCTTCGGGTAAAGGCTGTCCTGGATCAACCAGGGACTTTGCGACATCCCTGGGATCAACAGGAGGCGCCCCAACTTTCACCAACCCTCGAGTCAGTTTAGATCGAGGACCGTCGGCGGCAGTATCAGAGGTAATCTCAGGAGTCAAGATCACCTCCGTCTGCATGGCTCTCCAGCTCCGCCCATCTCCGGGAATACCTTTTTTCTATTGGTTGAGGTTGGCCAATCACCGGCTTCCTGGATTGTTGCACTGTTGATCACGGGGGAGGGGGGTGTTATGTTTTGCATGAAGAGTCAGGCGAGAAGAGTTCCAGCAAGACTTTATTAGTGACTACAGCTCGAATGGACCCGTCCTGGCAGCTGGCGCTGCTGCTTATAGCCTGCAGCGTAGCTGCCAGCCAATAGAGTGCAGGATTCTTCCACTATTTAAAAATACCATTTGACATTTTACAAGAACAGTTCAAATAAACCAATAACATTCAAACTACATACATAACACCCCTCCCACTAGGTTCAGTCCATACCAAACCCCAACCTATCTAATGTATTCCTTTAAATAGGTGGGGCTCTTGCGTGTCGTTGAGACCTTCGTGGTTCAGAATTTTTACATTCTCACCCAGTGAGAGAAATGTGTCTGCTGACATTTCCTGTTGGGACTTCCTGTGAAGGAGACCCTGTTGGTGTTAGAATCTGGTCTCTCCTCCCAACCCATCTCCATTCCAATGTCAGCACCCAAGTCAGGTAGTGATGTGCAATCTTCCACTTCTAAGGATGGATCTTGGCTTTGTGACAGGGTTCGGATGGTTCCTGTTGCAATGGCTCGTTACACATGGGGTTGATTCCTGTTTGCTGATTTTCCTCCTGTTCCCCTTCCCCAGAAGAAACATCAGGTGAGGGACCTAGGGGAGACAGGGGCGATGTTCTTGAGGACCCTGGATCTAAGTTGGTCAATGTGCCTGCTCCAGAGAAGGCCATCCTCTGTTTGTACCCTGTAAGAACGAGGCCTGTGATGTGAGTTATTTCAGCAGGAATCCACAAGGGTTCTAGCATGAGCAAGAATCTCCCACACTAAAGAGCGAACTTTGGAAGTGGAATCCAGTGGTGCGTTGGGTGCGTAAGTGGGATGGAGGCGGTCAAGGGAAGACCTAAGTTTCCTGCCCATCAACAACTCTGCTGGGGACAAGTTAGTTGATGGGCTAGAGTGATGTGTTGAACACTAAAGCTTTCAAGCTTCTCAGTGATGTCCCAGGACCCAGCTGCTGAAGCTTCTCTTTGGTAGCGTACCATGCGTTCAGCCCGGCCGTTGGCGAAGGGTGCCCAGGGGCAGTGAGGGCATGTCTGATGCCCTGTTGAGCTAGAAAGGATTCAAAAATGTTAGATGTGAATTGAGGGCCATTGTCAGAGACAAGGACATCTGGTAACCCATGGGTTACAAACAATTTTCTGAGCTGCTTGATGACAGCCTCAGTTGTAGTGGATGTCATGGAATTACCTCTAGCCATTTAAGTATGCATCTACTATCACTAGAAAAGTGTGCCCTCTTGTAGGGCCTGCAAAATCAATGTGGATTCTAGACCATGGGCCCTAGGACATTCCCATTCCTGTGTGGGGGCGTGAGGTGGGGCAGGCCTGACTACCTGGCAATTGGGACAAGATGCTACCCAGTTTTCAACCATTTTGTCAATACCTGGCCACCATACATAACTCCTGGCCAAACCTTTCATCCTTACAATCCCAGGATGACCCTCATGTAACATTTCCAAAACCTCCCTTTGCAGTTTTGGGAATAACCACCCTGTTACCCCACAAAATACATCCTCTTAATACAGATAATTCAGTTTGCCTGGACTTAAAGGTTGGGCAAGGTGAGGTAGATCTTGAAGAGGCCAACCTTTCTTAATCCAGCCCATAACAGGTGCCAACACAGCATCTTTGGCAGTTTCTTTGGCAATCTCAGCAGCATGGACTGGAAGCTTAGCAACGGTCTCCAGGAAAAAGGTGTGAGTTTCAAGTTCAAAGTCCTCCTTGTGGCAGGTAGTGGGCAACGACTCAGTGCATCAGCATGTCCAATGTCCTTGCCAGGCCTGTGAATCAGTTTGTAGGAATAGGCTGCAAGAAATTCAGTCCACCTCAGCATTCTTGGTGACAGGATGTTAGGTGTAGGTTTGTCTCCTGCCACAATGCCTAATAAAGGTTTGTGATCTGTAACAATGGTGAATGACCTGCCATACAGATATTCATGAAATTTCTTAACAGCTGCAACAACTGCTAAAGCCTCCTTGTCCAATGGCTATAATTCCTCTCTGCTTTGGACAGCGTCAGAGTAAAATGCAATTGGGGCTTCCGTCCATTGGGAAGCCTGTGACTCAAAACCCCACTCCAAAGGGGATGCATCACAAGTCAGAACAACAGGTAAATTCTCAGAGAATTGTATCAACACAGCATCAGACGTGATTAGTCTCTTAATACTGTTAAATGCTGACTGTTCCTTCCCCCCAGATCCAAACAGCATTCTTATCAAGTAGGCGATGTAAGGGCTCAGCAATAGATGCTTTGTGAGGTAGAAACATGTGGTAAAAGTTAATAAGGCCAAGGAAGGCCTGCAAATCTGCCTTGCATCGAGGTTTAGGGGCTTCATTGATTGCTTTAACCTTGGCATCAGTAGGATGGATGCCATGCTTGTCAATCATATACCCCAGGAACTCAACTCTGTCTGTTTTGAGTGTACATTTGTCTTCCTTGACTTTTAAACCCGCTTTTCTGAATCTGGTAAGGACTTCTCTGAGTCTTTCTTGAAGCTGAGTGTCATTTTCAGCAGAGATTAATACATCATCAAAATAAGGTACTACCCCTGGCAGTCCTTGCAACATTCTTTCCATAAGGCTCTGAAAATGCCAGGTGCCACGCTTACTCCAAATTGTAGTCTTTTACATTTGAAGGCACCTCTATGGGTCACAATTGTTTGTGCCTCTGCAGTGGCATCATCAACTGTTAATTGTTGATATGCCTGAGCCAAATCCAGTTTAGCAAATACTGTACCCCTGCCAAGGGAATGGAGCAGATGATGCACAACTGGTACAGGATATCGCTCTGTTGCAGCATGGTTAAGTGTCCCCTTGTAGTCACCACAGATTCTCACTGACCCATCAGCCTTGACTGGTGTGACTATGGGTGTTTCCATCTGGAGTGGTCAGTAGGCTCTAAAACCCCTTGAGCAATGAGTTTATCTAATTGTGCATCAATTTTTCCTTTAAAGCAAATGGGACCCTCCTGGGCTTTAAACAATTGGGGCACCTTGGGGTCTAGCTGAAAGCAATAGGGGTCCCCATATACTTGCCCAGTCCTTCGCTGAAGACCTCTGGAAACTCAGACTTCAAGGACTCTTCCCAGTCAGAACTGCTCACGTGATGGATGCCAGTCACCTCGATGCCAAGTGGCTTGAACCACTCAAGTCCCAGCAAACTGGGCGATCCTTGTCCACGATGGTCAGGGGCAAACGTTTGGTGTGGCCTTTAAACTGCACGTTGAAATCTCTCGCTCAACTACTGGAATCTTGTTCCTTGGTAGTCTTTGAGAGTCAGTGCTTGCTTCTGGAAATGCTTTTTCTGAATTTTGGGAAAGAGTCTGTGGATAGTGTCCCATGACACCATAGATAAATAAGAGCCTGAGTCCACTTCCATTTGGCAAGGCTTCCTAATAAACACCTTCACATGCACTTTTCTGCTTTTAAGGGTGAAGAATGACCAATAGTGATTGTTTGGTGTGTTTCACTCTTGCCATTTGCTTCTAAATTCGCCCCATTTTTCAATGAAATTGTTGGGCTTAAAGTCTCTATCAGGGAATTTCTTCCTAGCTGGTGGAGTTCTGGATGATTTGCAGACTCTGGCTATGTGACCCGTTCTCTCACAAGTAGGCAAATGGAGTCAAAGAACTTAATCAGTGGGGGTGGCCCCCCAGCCTCTGCAATAGAACCTTGCCTGTTCTTCCCAGAGTCTTTTCTTTTCTTTTCCATTCTGAGTTTAAAATCCCTCTTCTGCCTCACTGCCATCAGAATCAGAGTCTATTTGTTCACAATGAGTAGATGTGGATTTATCCCCATCAGAATGGCTTGAGGCCTGGCTTGAAGCCTTGTTAATCTTTTTCATGGCGCTGCTGAGGACTTGGTGGCTTCCGCTGAAACAGCTTCTTCAATGGCCTA